>KK502494.1:545179-561314 GCA_000688735.1 Glossina austeni | reverse complement strand
TTTTTTTTTTTTTTTTTTTTTAATCTCCTATAGTGTATATTACAAAATTGAAAATTGAATTTGTGGAGAATTTGAATCGGCAAATAGAAAAAACTACTTTTGATTTTCAAACTTGGAACCAGGAAGATTTTGATGTTTTCAAAAAAAAAAAAAAATTGTAAATTTTATTAAAAACAATAAGAGCGTGAAAAATATTGAATTAAAGAAAATGAATAAAACACTGGAAGGATCTAAGCTGTTTGGTAAAAGAAGGAAGAAAGGCATCAGCTTCAGCAAGATCTGTAATCAAAGAATCGGATCGTTTACTCTCCAAGCAATAAACGTTGAAACTGGATTATGAGTAGCGGCGATAAAGAAAACACAATTCAGATAAGAAATAAAACACACAGTTTTGTTTTTGTATTCCTTTAGATAATTTACAAATCAATATAAGATTAGCCCTTAGTTAGCTTCAGCGTTGTTAATTATAAATAAATTATGTTTGTCTGTTAATTGCAAAGTAAAACAATGTTATTGCAAGTGGTTAGAGGTATGGAAAGGTGTTGTGATAGTCCAAGGTACGGCACGAAAGTTATGAATAGGAGTCAATATCACGAGCTTAGGGTTGAGAATCCGCGAGCTTATTAGCCGTATCCAGCCGTCGTAGAAAGAAAAGTAATAGCTAAACATTCGGGTGCATTCATGACAAAGTAAACATTGAAAGCATGCCGCTGCAGATTTTCTCACTCGGGCAGTGTCCGCAGCGGAGCAGTATAATTGGATGGGCACAAACACAAAAGGAAACGTTTTTAATTGTCGAATATATCGAATAAAATATAAATGTTGTTCACATACGCTCGGTTTGAGGGGAGATGTTGAATGCATAACATGACAGACCTTGATTTTCACATCCAGCATGCACTGCTTTAATACCGTGTGAAAATTGCATTGCGCTGCATGTATTGCTAGTTAAAAAATAAATTCCATCACCATGTGACACTGACACCGAAAGATAGAAAGTTTTAATGTGTGAATTGCAAACATTGAAAGTAAACCAACAACAGCATGTAAAGACCTTAAACGGTACTTTTGTGGTGAGCTTGGCAACAAATGTGTCTCCTTCTGTTAGAATCAAACAGAAATAAGAGTAAGTAGGGGACAAATAATTGAAAATGCTTCTTCTATCAATCAAATTAACCAACCGAACGCGTTTTACAAATAAAATGAAAAGGGACGGAAGCAACGTTCTTTGCCTCGCGTCTTTGAAGCTACAATCTACACCGGAATCGACTCGGCGTTAATGTTTCGACGAGTAGAGCATGGCGGCAGAAGTTGCATCAAAAGCAAAGATATTGCGAGTTGTTTGTTTGTAGAGGGCGCAATTTTGGTGAAATATTTTAAACTTAAGCTTTAAACGTTTGCTTCATGGTGTGATAGACCGCAAGCATTCACATTTCATAGGCTACTGAAAAACTTCGAAAAAGAAAAAGCAGAACGGTATCTATTGTGCCAGTGCTAAAAAAAACTGAGAGAAATGACAAACAATAATAGGGTGATGATTCAACATCGCCCTTCTCCTTGCTATTCCACAGACAAGTTCTCATAGTCATAGAAGAAAGAGGCCGTAGAGATGCTGTGGCTGGTCCAAGTGTGAGCAGCGCAAACAGTACTAAAAGACATGCATTAACTGTTGCGACACGTTAGATTAATGTGTCTATGAATCCAAGTAGCACTAAGTGCCCTGCCTCTGCCTGGGTTCCATCGATCGGTCCATTCAGGACGTTATACAATTAATTGAAGCCAGTTGACAGTTCACTTTCTGTTTTCCTTTTGTTGGTGTCTTTCGCTGCTGTATTCCGCTGCAAAACAAAGAAGGAAGAAGGACAAAAAAGTATCTAATTCTCTAGTACGTAGCTGCTAGAAAATTATATCGTGAATGGGTAATGCACCGGGATGCGGACTGAGGAAGAGAGGAAGTGTGACCAGCTTAACAGACACATTAATCTATGTTGCAGTGCCAACAGATCCCTTTTTCATGTAAGCAGCACCCCGCACACAGTTTTTAGTATTGTTTATATTGCAAGCACTTTCCGCACGTGGACTTCCTCTTCTGCCGTTCTTTCTTCTTCCGCATACTCCGGAAACTCGAAAATATAAGATATTTCCTATAATACGAAGTAATTGAGATATTTTTGAATAAATATGGAGCGCCGATGCTTACCGGTTCAATAAGGGTATGAGGAAGCACGTAAGACAATTTCTTGCGACGATTTATCCACCAATTAATTGTTAGGATTTGTATTATATTGGAAGAAAAGGCCCTTTTTTAGGTGAACTTTTGCTTCATTTTCAAAAGATTTTTTTTTTTTTTGCCTTGCAAAATATTTCCAATTTTTTTTTGCTGAGTCGAAAAAATCGAAAAATATTTAAAAGTTCCGTGTTATGTAAGTGGAAAGTGCCAAAACCATTTAATACGAAGTTTGTTTGGTAAATCGGACGGCGTTTTTCTTTGGCTTGTCGTTAATTTTCCGAATCTACGTACGATTGCCTGCAACATGCCGGGTAAATGTGCAAAAGAGTGAGAGTGAGAGAGACTTGAAGCCTATGGCATTGTTTTCTTTTTTTGTAATAAATATCACAAAATTTGTATGAGTCCAGAGCATTCCAGAAATGTTTGTCAACACTTCTTAACACTAAATAATAAAAAAAAATAATTGTAGTTAAAGTCTTAGAAAAATTGCGCTCACTTTATAGTCGATGAGACTTCGACGAGAATGCGCCGGGTAAGTAAATTAAATTTAATTTTTCAAATACTTTGATGCATTTATTATTGAATTTTATTGTATTTCATTGTGTCAAATAATTTTACATATATTTGTATATTCATATCTATCCACATATTGGTTCTGTATTACCGATGTAATTATCGCAAATTAAATTTAGCAAAAACAGGAAAAGAAAAAAATTCCAACTAAATTATAGTCTTTGTAAAATAAATTAATTTACTTTATTTGTACTTTCACCTAATTAATTAAAGTACTTAACTGAAAATATGAATATTTTTTTTTTTTTTTTAAATTCCACAACTGTTTACGGTTAAATATTTGACAAGATTTCCGGAAGCAGACGGTCGGTTAGATGCAGGCATGCGCTATGAGAACTGTGTAGGACTATTTGTTCGTTGTTTTAATTTAAAATTTAAAATTGGAGAATGCATGTAAATAAAATAATTACATGTTTACGCCTAAACCCACATCTCTCCGACGAGTCAGACCGGGTGCCGCGTGCATAGCTAATGTTTTCAGCAGCGAAAACACACCACCCATCCTGTACTGACATGTACTGTATGCTACAGATTTTAGTCGACTGAATTTTGGTTGCGTTATTCTTCTTACAAACTGCCTCAACGAAGAAAAATAATTTCATCAATTGCAGCGCTTCTGACAAGCCGGTTGTGTCAGATTATTCTTATTTCTTTTTTTTTTCTTATATTCGACCCAGCATTCAAGGTACTAAATGTGCATCATAGGTTTTTATTGCACAGGAACACTGGGGTGAGAACCTATGCTTCTCATCTCAGGCCAGGTCAATTGTATTTGCATTTGGCTAACCGAGATTGTATGGTAGATCCAAAGGCAGTCGCGTAAAGTAATACTAAAGGCTTTGTAGTTTAACTATAAACTCAATGGTGGTCAGGAACCCACTTGTTCTTAGGGATGGGATCTTGTAGTAGTGGTAGTGAGTCCCGACTGCTGGACACGACCTTTCGGGGAGTATCGTGGGGGGTGTGGTTATCATTATGCCTAAAGCAAATGTTTAAGAGGTAATGATAGGCCTCAACATTCCCCAAAGTGGGTTTATTGGCCATACACATAAAATAAACCTGCTACTCAAACTCTAGTTAAGTTCCCTTGTCTATAGGAATTGTGTAACTCGCTGGAGGGTGCCGGTTACGCTTGAATAACTCGAATGTCAGCGGGCATCGTGGGGTGGGATTCACACGACGGGTACCTTCCCGTTAAACCACACAGGCAAGTGTGTAGGAACACGGCACACGCTACTTTCTACGCAAGCTTTGAAGATTTCTTGGAATTATTAATTTCTGTTCCGAAAGTCTCAATTACACCGGGTAAGCGTATATCATATCTGCAGCTTCGTTTTCAATGAACGAATCAAATGGAAAGATCCGTGATCGACTTGAAATTTAGAGACGTCTTCATTCTCGCCTTTTTTTCCAAAAGTTCATTGGACATCGACGAAAGTTAAGTTTGCACAAGTCTTCCAAATTGATAAACATCGCATAACCCGTATGTAAGTGTGCATAAGGCGCGAACGCGCCCAACACACTGTCTCACTTCTGACAAATTTGTGTGCCTTATATCCGCTAGTTTAGTTCAGTTGCATTTATTGTGTTTGAAATGGAATTTCTGCGACGCTGGTTATACTGAAAGCTATTCACCACTACATATACTGTGACTTGAATTGTGCGTAACACAAGAGGGGAACTGGCTGCATCGCTATCATTTATATTTATTTGAAGAGAAGAAAATTTAACTGCAATAAATTAAAGGCGAGTGTGCACGTGTGTTTGTGTGAGAAAAGAGCACAAAGCATGGGCGCACAAAGTTCAAAGGAGGTAAGAACTAGGGATATATTTTCTGAGCGTTCAGTAATTTATTCAATTGACTTATCAATCAGTCTGCGATCTAGATTTTTGAACGTCACACTGAGCATATGCGTGGAATGCCTGTTCTACAGATTCTTCAAGCGACTTCTCCGATTTCTATTAATTTTTTTCTTAATCATTTGTGTGAATATATAAAAGAATAAATTTAATTATCAACAGGCGAATTAGTGAACATCTTCTTCTTTGTTTCGATTCAAGGAGGTACACAATGTCACATACGTACAAGCAAAGAAAACAATTTTTTGTTCTCTGTTCGCGTTCGTTTTGATTTCATAGTAAAAGTTTATCAACATCATACTTTTTCGTTAACTTGCTTTTGATCGGTGAGGGCCAAACTCCACGAAACAGTATGTGTCTCGAAATAAATGGCATATAATAAATAAAGGATACTTACCGATTTTCTGCTGCCAGCTCCCCCTTCTGGAAATGGAAAAAATGGTACATTCGCCATTAAGGAAAAGTACACATAGACAATAGACAAGATTCAAAGAAACCTACTTATAAATGCCGGTTCAACTTTACACTCCACACCCAACTGCTTTACCAGAATTGTGATGTATACGACGTCCGCGTCCTTGCACCAGTTCAGAATCAGTGGACAAACAGACATCGTTTATACACTAAGAAATTCAAATTTCAACTAAAGCAATCTCTAGTGATGTAAATAAAATAAACGGCAGTGTAAAACAAGGTACAGTCACATCCATATTAGACACAACACAAAATTCCTCCAATGGCAATAAATGTGAAACCATTAAATCTGTGCTTATCGAGCCAAAGAGGAAAACCAAAGTTTGATTGCGAGGATTCGCGTTCGCTTTTCATTCGGCTAACATATTCGAGGCAAATATTGACGCGGATTTTTTTTTCTAAACGTAGAATCGTGCTTGATTTGAAAAAGAAGAAGAAAGATTGGTAGATTGTAGTTGCGTGAGTAGGTCAACTATAACTTTCCGCAGCAAGACATTTTGGTGCGGTTGAGCCCAATACATTCCAAACCAAATTCGTATGGCTGAAGAGGACATATACAAGGCAGCTATTGTATGACAACTTTTGCGGCTTGTTCGTCCGCGTGGGCCTCGCCCTCAAAGGTTCGGCAAAAACCTTTCAAAAATGTAGGGTTTGTTTTCGTTAATATTGGCGGTGTTCTAGTAGGTAGTAACAATGAGTGGAACATTTGCAACATCTCAGGACCATACTACTGCGTCCAGGGAAATACAGGCTGGATATACAATCTAATAAGTAGACATTTGGTGCTCCTGCTGAAAAAAAAGTGAGCCTCTTACGTTATTTTGAATATCTTATCGCAAATAAAGAGAAGAAAAAAAAGCTTTTAGACCGAGTTAGTATCTAGTGTATAACTTAACCGAACTAACTACTGTGGTTAATTAACAAAAGCAAAGCGAGGATTTGAAAAAACATGGAATGAAAGTTCATGTAATTCTTTTAAAGTTATACGAGAGAAATTTGCCAAAAAGGTGCCACTAACACCGCTTAATGGTGAAACACGACTGCTTCAGTTACCTTCCTTTTCTGCGAACTTATCTCCTACAGGCCTTCTGAATACAGGCCTTTCGACGGAGAATAAGTGACCGTTTATTTCGGTATGACACATTTTGGACCTTTTTTACGACGAGATTTTGTAGGAAGTCAAGTAGGCGAAGGTTTTCTTTTTGGGGATCTCACACAAAAAATTCTTGGTAGAGAGTCAGTCATTCATTGACTTCGTGTTGGCTTCCAAATACTTTCCACAACTTTGTAGTTCTACTACGCATTGAGAGTAAAAATTCTTCGTCTTGTTTATGCATCCAACCAAATTTACCGGCGAGCAGGCCCCATTTCTTTTAATGAACCTTTGATATGCTGCGTACAATTCTTTTTGACGCCCAATGTGCGACCACCGCATTTGAGATATTATTAGTGATTTTATTCTTGAGATTGAATCACGAAACTCTGTGGTATCCCCAACTTCACACCTATGTTAACACTTCAAGTAAAACATTCTTGATCCCGCATGCACACACCTGTTTGTTTGGTCATTGGAATATTAGTCTTAGTCTACGACTTACCTAAGCCATGGTACGTCAAAGTTCACTTTCGTTTCGTTTTTCCCAGGTCAATGGAACACCGGATTCTGTTTTACAACTGGACTACAACTTGACAAATCAGATCGGACACATACACGTTTTGTCTACATTAAGTAAAATCTTATCGTTTTGAATGATTTTATAAGATTCTGGTTTATAATTGGTTTGCATCGTGATAAAGTGGACTTCGCCATGGAAATCCGATATCCCCGCTGTTCTCGATTAATGACTAAGCTGGTTTGTCGTGCAGATCATTTCCAAATTTTTACTATTGTTTTATTGGAATTCATTAGTTCTGGTTTTGTCCCGGACTAAGCCTAGACATAGCAAAAACTTGATTCAAAATTCAACGCCTGAGTGTATTAGTTTTTTTAAGAAATTCACTTTGAAAAAATCAAAAAAAAAAAGTTGAAAGAAACCTTAGACTATTTAGAAATAATTTTTAAATTGAGTAATAACATGATACCCTACACCCCTTTCAAAGGGTGTGGGTGTGTATTATCTTTTTCACAACAACCGTGTCCAAAGAAAACGCGCCATTAGTAATTTCAAATTTCTGTTGTAACAACAGAATGCTTAATGTGTACACAAATTTGTAGAAGTGATAAAAATAAAGGTTGATTTCTACATCCTGACTGGCTTCGTATGTTTTACGGCAGACTTTTAAAAGCGAAAAGTTTTTTTTTGTTTCTCATTTTAAAAAATCCTTCTTTACATCCCACAACCTAAACAAATACAAATTGAAATTAATATCAAAAACGAGTAAGAACGTTATATTCGGCGGAGACCGAATCTTGCATACCCACCTTTGCGCTTTTCGCATTCTATTCTCCAATATATGGGTATGTGGGTACATGGGTATTTGATACCCATATCGCTTGTATTATTAAGAAAAAACTAATCGCGATGTCTGTCATACTATTTTTAAAACGAACTCATCTTTAGGCAGACAATATATCTTCATTTGAGGAGTGTATAAAATAGTTTTCGACGTTTTCTCTTGTTCGCCTTATAATAAATAAGCATTAAACCTTAACAAAGTGAAAAAAATTAAATTTAATTACTCGCAACTATGAGAGCCGATTACTTCCATTTTTGGACATAGAGAGTAGAGTGTCTCGTAAAGCAAATGTGGAAGAAACCTTCTCACTCTAATGATTTCTGAATAACGAGCAAAAAAGGCAAAAATTTTTGTTAAAAAAATTTGGCTTGCGTTCAGTTTACGCCACATTGCGCGCTTCTGCTCTGGCCAATTTCGTCCATTTTCAGTACCAACCTGCATGCAGAAACTTCCAATGTTTCTACCGAAATTTGAAGTCGATGTCTTATTTTTGTGACCAGGAGAGTATCAACAACACACACCACACAGACGGAAGGACATGGCTAAATCAACTCAGAATTTCAAGCTGTCCAAGGGTCTCTAAAGCTTCCTTTCGAACTTTATAGTACTGGGTGTAATATGAACTTCAAAGCTTAGGAATACAAAACAGTCCTGGTACCCTACACTAGGAAAAAGTGTAAACACTGCTTGCAGCACTCTGTTCTTCTTTTGATTTTTCTTGTCCTTTTATTTCTAATGTATGTTGAGGGGTAGTATTCGATGTGTCCTTACAACATTTGGGATGTTAATGTGTGTGGCTCGCACCGAGATAAGACTCCCTTCACTCTATTTCTATTGACTGTTATTTCTATTCCATTTATTTTCTTTTTCGAGTTTCGAGTTTCAGATACGCGAAGCTATAATCATGCTAAACTACAAAGACTGGCAATTATTGCCCACAATTTTCTGGGATTCGTTGTCTTCTTTTATTTTCTTCAGTATATTTTGCGGTGCTGTTGGTGACCTTGGTAACAGGAATCCTGTTGTACGAATAAGCGGATATTTCCATTGGAATTCTCTACCCCGCATAACCGTCTTTGTTCACAACCTTGTTCTTATCAAGCAAAATAATTTGTATATAATTTGGAGCCTGACTATCTGCAACAGACAAACAAGTTGCTTCGAAGTCAAAGCTTTCGTGTCACGCTACGAATTTGTCAAACAGCCCAAGCCCAAGTATATCTCTTACATATGCCAGACTCTTTAGATCTAACATATATATATATATACTTCTATATATTCTTTTCATATATTTTATATATATATATATATTTACATATATTCCCGGAAACTAAATCGCTTACAATATTTGGACACGTTAATTTTATTAATCCATAACTTTACCTGCTATTTGTAACATTATTTGAAAAGGAGAAAAAAAAATTGGACGAAATTTTACTTTTGTTTGACTTGGAAAAATCTTGTAAGGAGAAAAGAAGAGAAAGAATAGGAGTGAATACTTGGAGTTTGAGCAAAATAAGAATTGAAAAAAAAAAAAATTATAAAATCTATTTTTTTGCAAATAAATTGTTGGCGGATTGTGCAAGCGCGTTCGGATCTGTGCGACGATTATCTTGAGTGCCACATCACTACAAATTTCCGAATTAGTTTATATCCAAGATTGTCCGGGAATTATAAGAAGCCAATCTATTCAAGGCGTTTAGATATTGAAGTTCTTGCTGCCTGTATCCAGCAGTAGACCTGACTAAAAATTATTGGATCAACAAATTGTTAGGTTTACATTTTTTTTTTTTTTTTGCTTGGACGTTGTTGACCATTCAATTGTCGACATTATAGGGGGAGCGAAACTATGGGATCCCTTGGTTTACCCATAGAAGTGCAGAAACCTTCACCTCTTCGTGGTGCTCCCTATAAACATTTTCTCCGCTCCGGCTGCGTACAGTATGAGATCACCCAAAGCTGTATAGCTTGGTGTAAGTTCTGGTTTGAACGAGAAGCCAAGAAGTTAAAGGGTGTCCACGGAGTCAGGTTGCCCAAAAGTTGGATTGCTCCGGCAGGAAGATGCACACTACCCATCGGAATGCCAGAGAATGCCTTCTTGCCTGACTGCTGGGTACGGCCCTTCGGGGAGTATTCGTGGTGGCTGTGATTACCCCAAGGTTTTCGCGGGGAGCTTTTGAAGAGGTGCTTAGGTAGACCTCGACGCAGACTACTAAGCGAGAATTTGGACCACACCCATTTTCTATTGCGGTACTTCAGGGTAGCGAGGACCCCTTCAATGGGGATTGTCTCTCTCCCTGAGGGGTCGTCAATCAACTTACTTTCGCTTGCCAATGGTTGTAGGCAACCCGTCTGATTAAGGTTTCATACCAGGTGCAGACGTAAAACACACACAGCCATCTGTCAACATTATAGTATTATAAAAATATGATTGCAAACTCAATGCACACTTTAGTGGTACCAAATTTATTATATTTCCTCCCCTTATAACACTCAATTGTTACTCAATTACAAAAAAAAGAAAAATAACAATAATTTAATTAATCAATTGCCAAAAATCGTAATAAGTTACTTCCCTTACTAATATTTAACTCCTTAAACATCAACATTACTTAATTTTCATTAAAGGCAAACTAAGTTAAATTTTGTTATTCGAACTTTTTTCCTTATGTGGAAACATTTAGTTAAACATTGCCTGTTCATTATCTTTATGAAGAGCATATGAACGGTAAACTAAACCTGATTTCCGTGGGGAAGAGACACATGTAGGGTATTGTTATCATTATAATTATTATAATTTTACCCTATTTTTTGTTACACACACATTACACAAAAGAATTATAGCACACATATAGTTCATAAGTTTTCTTTCTAAGTAGATTTAATTTTTCAATTGCTTGATAAACGGAACTTGAAAAAATAACTACATATATAACACGTCCATTTGTACGTTTTGTATGGATACGAAAAAAATATAATTTCTTTTAATGAACATTTATTTTTCCATTTTTTTTTTTTTTTTTTTTTTTTTTTTTTTTGAAAAAAGAAGCTGGGAAAACCCTTTAAAAAACTTTTGATATCGAAAAAAGAGAAAAAACATTTTGTTCTGTAGCTGGATATTTCCATCTCTTTCTTTATTTTATAATTTCGCATAAAGCATTTTGATATTTAAAGGGTTCCCCGAACGAACAGCCTGATAAATTTCATTTTCTTCGAGTAGTCAGTGCGTTGAATGTTTGAAAGGTAAACACGAAAATAGCAAGCATTTCAGTTCAACATGCAACTGAAATTGCGACGTTGTGATCTCCAACAAAGATATGTGAAGCGATCAAGTCAAGCGCATAAGACTGGCAAAGGACATTGAAAAACATCGGGCAGTTACGGCAATATTTTGGCGATAGAATAGATCATTGCATTGCATTGTATGTATTTATTTATTTATTTATTTACTTATACGTGAAACTCAACTAAAATGAATGAACGTGAAATGAATTCAATTGGCTCTTAAAAGTAAATCTTGTACTGATTAATATTGAAAACTAGTATATAGTGTATAAGGAGAAGTGAAGAAAAAAATAAAACAATTAAATAATAATAAAGGAGAAAAAAAAGTGAAAAGCATGTACACAACTAACACCAAGGCACACTCACAACCACACACAGTGCAGAGCTAAATTGCAAGTGAACCCCTAAACCACGACAAACATGCAAAAGCTTGGCAACCGACAACTGCAAATAACACCAGCTAGTTATAGAATCATAGGGAGATGTGTGTGTGTTGCACGTTAGTTTAAATACCACGTAGGCAAACCGCGCGCATTAATCGTAGTTGTTTTGATAGACACTTAAAGAGTTCGACACTGAGATTAAGTGAGCGACATCATTAAGGTTTCTGCAAACAAGTCTGAGCGAATTAAACAGCTCGTTAATTATGTTTGCATTGCCTAAGCTTGAGCAAAATAAAGTGTCCAGAGAAGCGGTTAGGGTCACTAAAGCTTATCGCATCAAGTATTGTGGACGAATCGCTAGTACCACTACTTAACTTGATTCAGAAGGAAACGCCGGGAATAAATCTATGTTTCTCAAGTGACGTTAGTAATAAGAATAAGAGGACCAATCTATTTCCATAAGGAGGCGAAGAGACGAAGAGAAGCGGATCCCAATCCAAATTCCTAAGCGCAAACACCAAGAATTGCTTCTGAACTGACTAAATTGAATCTGCATAACACCTGTAAGAAGAAGAACACACAACAGAGGCATGCTCAAGTGCTGGTCTAACTGGGCACATGTTTAGTCTTTTTGTAATGTAAGGATCCTTCAGCGCTTTGGACCAAACCTCAATGAAACCAAGCGCGGACGTAGCTTCACTTAAACCGAGCTTAATGTGCAAATTAAAATGTAATCTTTGGTCGAATGGAACATAGAAATGAAATACCGAAGCTTTAGCTACATCAACTCTTTTGTTGTCGCTACATTAATTTGTAAAATTACTACCCATCATTAATTATATAATTTTTTTGAGTTGAAATCATTATTAAACTATTGTTTTACACACAGGTCGGGAATGCGCATTCGTCGCCATATTTCTGTGGGTGAGTTTCTTTAATTTCAGTTACTGATACAATTTGTTAATTATCATACTTGACTTAATTTTATTAATTACTACTACATTCACTTACGTTTATCTATTTTGTCTTCTTTTATTAAACTGTTATAATCCATTTAGAATAATTTTGTGTTGATCTGATCCTGACTGATGAGAGGACTCTTCGCATACTTAAGTACACGTGCGCTTACACTTACGAACACATAAATTAAAATTTTATTGTCAAAAACAAGTCAAAAAACTTTTTTTTCAATCTTTCGCAACATTTTTGCAGTTTTCAAGATATTGGAAACTTCGAAGCAAAATTTAAAACAATAATGAAACATAATATGTGTGTGAAGTGCTGAACCTGAAATATTAAAACATTGGACAGTAAATCAAAATAATGAAAAAAGAAAAAAAATGACTCCCATTGAACATAAAAAAAAAGTGTCAACCCAAGAAATTTTTGAAACTATGAGAGAGAGAGCGAGAGAAGCAATTAAACGATATCCCTGAGGTATATGCTATCGCTACTGCGTAATATATTTAAAATAACGAGTCTTAGCATAACTAACTTTGCATTGCAGAAGTTAACGAGAAAACTCTGCCGATATTTAGCATCTCTTAGCGTTCAAAAAAAAAAGAAGTTCATTACTAAAGCAAAGATGAAAGTTTCCCATTTTCCTTTCCCGTTTCATGTGAAGTTTGAAACACTTTACAAAAAAAGGCAATATGTCCAGTTAAACGATTAAGAAAGCAACCGATGCATTTTTTCCAATTCAATATGTTTTGGACAGCAATGCCAAGTTACTGCCCTCTTGCAACATTTAATAAATTCGCAAACCACCAATTTGCGAACCTGTCGCAAAGTTAGCGTTAGATATAAACCAAATTAAAACACAGAACATTCGTGAATCTAGAAACTTTTCGAGGAAGTACCGAAGTGTTACAAATCCGAACGCCGCTTCTTTATACCTGATAAGACAAACAAATTGAAATTTTTAATCGACAGTGGAGCGGAAATCTCAGAGTCGTCCTACAATTGACACTTTTGGTAAGAAACTCCTAAATATTACTTTACGTTCTCGACAACAGTTTCTTTTCGCATTTTTAATTGCAAACCAATAACTAGCGCCGATTTCCTAAGTAAATACGACGTAAAGCATAGACAGTTAGTAGATCCTTCGACCAATTTGTGCCTTAACGCAATAACATACATTTGCAACGTGCCGACCCGAGTTTTTTTCGTTAGAAAACAAATATACCAGCTTACTAAAGAAGTAGCCCTCTCTAACGGCTGAGGCAAGTTATTCGAAACCACTCAAGCTTTCAATTGTCCACAAACTGGCTACCAAATGTGTTCTTCCGTTTTAAAAACTCTGACGACTTAACCTGGAATTTGCAGAAATCGAATTCGTCGGTTTCATCTGCCTTATGTTTAGTGGAAAAGACGGACCCCAACGTCTGGCGTCCTCGCGGTGACTAAACGATCAAACTTTTTCGCGGACCACAACCGTCATCCTTTGTCACACTTTCGAGCATATCAGCGAATTCCAATGGCCTTGGAGGATATTCAAAAACTCGCAATCAGAATTCCTTTGAAATGTTTGAGTTTATCCGCACGCCTTTCGCCCTAAGGAACTCAGCCCAAACATTCCAGGAGTGTCTAAATGAAGTCCTTCGTGGATTAAACTTCATTTACATATTCGTGTAGATAGGTGACGTGCTCATCGCTAGCGAAAATAAAGCGGGACAATTTCGGCACTTAGATGCAATATTTAAGCGATGAGATGAATATGAGGCCCATTTTATCAAGGCCAACAAATGCATTTTTGGGATTACAACCATCATATTTCTTTTCTATATCGAGTGATGGAACTCGTCCATCTGAAGAGAAGATGGCAGCCGTCAGAAACTTTGAAAAACCAAAATCTGTCAAGCCTAAAATTGTAAAGGGGTTAGTAAATTGATAAGGTAGACAAATACCTCTTTTAGGTGAGACAACCAATCCCATGCACATTCCGGGTCCTTTGCAAACCAAAGTTTGTATACTTTTATTATATTGACGGCAGCTTTATTCTGGCATTGCGATCGTTCAAAGATCATAAAATTAGTTACTGTGTTTTCCTGCATGTGAACTTGTGATCTATAAACGATGAACATGTGCTGAAATAGTTCGTTTGTTTTACTCCGTTTCTTGATTTCATCCTCATCAATGTTGATTCACCAAAATATGTGCCCTCCCAGGAGCTGATTCCTGATAGAAGAATAGTGCTGCGTGCAAGTGCAATAAAAGTGCAAGTGTAAAGTGATGGGTTTGTAAGATAAGATAGCGAAAGTAAAGAAAAAGATGAGATCGCAATTTGTTTATTTATTTACACACATGGAACAATCCTAAATTAGATTGCCTCTTAAAAATAAATCTCATCTACTTGCGATGAATATTCTTACAAAATGTAAAAAAAAAAATTAAAACAAAACTCATGTATAAGCAAACAAGAGAAAAAGAAAGAAAGAAAAATGCAAAAAAAAAATGTAAACATCTAGCACAGAGGCACACTCCCAATCCGGCTATAGACCCGAGTAGGAACTGAACCCTTAAACTATTACGAACATGCAGAAGCTTGGCAACCAACTATAATGAACATATTTAGTTATATCTGCGAATGCACGAAGTTTTGATAATTAAGTGTGAGCTTAAACACGGCATAGGTACAACTCGCTTATTACAGGGAGTAGCTTTAACAGAGTCGGGTATTGGGATTAAGTTGTAGATATCATTTAGATTTTTGCGAAGGCAACTAAAATGGATTGAAAAGCTCACAGCTGCGTCTACATTGACGGAGCGCTGAGGAGTATTAAAACTTATCCCCTCCTTAGTATTATTTATTAACTTAACTAAGAAGGAAACTCCAAGGATAAATCTAAATGTTTAGGATTTGAAAAGTTGGCCGAGATACATTACGATTCTTGGGAACTTCAAATGAAAATCGTGTTGGTCCCCCAAAAATAAATGGACAATCGTGTCGGGTGAATTGCCCCCAAGAACGAAGGGCAATGCAGACATGGCGAACTATAGGACCGAGTTTTATCCCAATACAACTAGCTCAAATAATAAATTATCAATCGGGAAGGGAGACATGGATAACCCTAAAACAGATGCATACACCGAAAGGACCAGTAAGGAAAGTGAGCTTATTTAAACAATTTCTGGGTTAGAGAATGGCAGAAGATGAACAGAGTGCAACAATATGTTAGCAAAGGAAATAGATGAAATCGGGCTGAGCCTACAAGAGGAATTGCTGGTGTTTTCACTTTCAGTTAGCCTCCGCCACAGGACAATGCGCCTGAAACCGTAAGAAGTAAAGTAATTGAACAAGGAGAGAATCGCAACACTTGCACATCCAGATCAGGTGAGTTCATGGTGCAAAGTAAGAGTTATAAGAAGGTGGGACAAGTACCAACACAATAATGTGAAATGCTGCAACTGGGCAGGAGGCTTAGCAGAATAACTGTAAAAACACACTGTTTGTAACAATACATGAGAGGACTCTATCGTCAGATATCTGGTGTGCCGACAGCAGTGCATCATATTACTTATGTTATGACCCGGATTCATTTGTAGAGTTCGAAAAGCACGAGGAGACGGTTATCCTTGCAGGAGACTACAAAATGGTTGCCAAAAGGGAGAGCATTAATTAGTTACGAACAAGTTTAATGTGACACTTGCCGATGTAGTATGTGCCTTGGGCCTGCAGTGCAGTTTTTTGTCCGGCGCCAGAGCAGTGGATACAGAAAACGTGATGAAGTTATTGATCACAATCGCGAGGGAAAAATTTTACATCAACCCTAATCAATACAAGGAGAAGGAGAAGGAGAAGGAGAAGGAGAAGGAGAAGGAGAAGGAGAAGGAGAAGGAGAAGGAGAAGGAGAAGGAGAAGGAGAAGGAGAAG
>KK502494.1:437933-545168 GCA_000688735.1 Glossina austeni | reverse complement strand
GAGAGAGAGAGAGAGAGAGAGAGAGAGAGAGAGAGAAAGAGATAAAAAGCGATTTAGGATTAACTCGTTCTCAAACTTTTCGGAAATTTCTACACATCCACAAAACTAACACTTATGGGGCACAACGGTATGAATTTTAAGTTCGATATTTAGAAAAGTGTTTCCAAAACTCTTTAAAATGTCTGCAAAGTGGAATTCTCCTGAACGTGGATAGAGAGCGTGGCTGAAAGCTGATTTTGCTATTGCGGGATTCGCTAATGCCCAAAACGATGTGTGGGTAATAAGAGCTGATCTGAAAATAATCGAAAGAGACGGTCACGAAAATTTGTAAAGTGCTCATACGAAGGACAAGAAGATGGCCAAGTAGAAGGCGACTAAAAAGAAAAGAAAATAGAGAAGCAAAGGAAAAAGAAAAAGGAAAAAGAAACAGAAAAAGAAAAAGAAAAAGAAAGAGAAAAAGAAAAGAGAAAGAGAAAGAGAAAGAGAAGAAGAAGAAGAAGAAGAAGAAGGAGAAGGAGAAGGAGAAGTTGAAGGAGAAGTTGAAGGAGAAGGAGAAGGAGAAGGAGAAGGAGAAGGAGAAGGAGAAGGAGAAGGAGAAGGAGAAGGAGAAGGAGAAGGAGAAGGAGAAGAAGGAGAAGAAAAAAACATTACAGAAGTTATACTACGCTCAACAATGGTAGCGACATCACTAAAAAGTGCAGCCAATGGAGCGCTAGAACTCCGCACGTTGCTTAACAATAATTATTTGATTTCAAAAAAAATGGAGGAGTCGAAACTGCATTAAATGTATTTAATACAACGGAGAGGAACCAAGAATTCTTGTAATTCCTCAACTTCCAGGTACCACTCTTCAGCTCTAGTTGGATTAATCTGCAGAAATTTGTTGAATATCGAGCTAGAAATACCACTGACTTCTGGAGTCTCTGCAATATGTACGTGACAATCTTCTTCCTTGTATAGAATCAGTGGCCTCTTTAGTAGCATGCTACTAAAATATGCAATCATTTTTGAGAGTTGTATTCTTTTTCTTCTTTTCTTTTAAATTTTCTCTTTTTTCCTTAATTCAAAGAATATAATTTGTATCGAAAAATAATATTAGTTGTAACCTTTGTTTTGTTACTGCGACTCCAATCTATAACACACAAATGTGTCATCCGTTCAAACCTGGGTGCGAAGCTGTGGGCGTTTCAGTCGTACGCTTGTTGACATAACAATGTATGCAGATTAGTGCAAGCACAGATGGCTTATTGTGGGCTGAAGCAGTCTACACAGATGAACATCTACGTATCTATTTGATCTCTAGGAAAAACATCACCTAGAGCAGGACATTTAAAATTATTTGGCTCTGTAGTAGCAGCAGTCATATATCGATTGTTTCGCAAAGTTACTAAACAGTTGATAGTGAGTAAGGAGAATAGAGTAACACTTTCACCGCTAGTGAGACATGAAACCGTGAGAAGGCTATTTGCACTTGCGGCGGAATGCCAATTGAACTTTCACGAGCTGGATGTCATGAATTAACCCATGGCGTATGTATAACTGGTGGAGAAGTCATTTTGTGAACTGAAGTAATTTGATCGTGAACGAGACCTCAGTCTGACAATGACCCTCGCGTTTATGCCGAGAGCGCTGATGGGGAAACATATATTATTGCAAACTTATATTCGTGACGCTGCTCCAATACCGACACACTGAAGTGAATCGAACAACAGCTAATTGCAAATTTATAAAACCGGAAATTGTCGGGCAATAGCAACACCACGAGATAGAGGATACCAGGTAATATGTGCTGCCGATGGGATGAGATATAATATCAACTAAAGAAAAAATTTCGTTTCATTTGCCGTTCACTCTTCATGAAGTACTTTTCATGCGCACCCGTTCAACGAGTACTTTGATAAAGACGTACAAAATTTTCCTCACACATATATATGTTTGAAATAAATTACAAACTCCCAAATTTTCAACGTCCTCTACTCCACAAGCACTTGAATGGCTAAGTATCATCGTCAGATCGGTCGTACAACTTCTTGAGGTTAAGGTTTTCGGTAAAATAATTTTTTTTCAAAACATCTCTCATCGGTAAGTATATCTAAAGAGAATAATTGCATGTCTTTCGTTTCCTAGCAGTGTAAACGATGAGATTTCTTTGACTGCATTTTTCACTTTATAACAAAAAATACCATTTTTGTATTGTTGTTGTAAAACTAGTACCGTGTGTCTTGTTGTTGCAAATTCGAATTTTCGTTTAGATTTCTTACTTACTTTCCCTTTTACTGAATAAAAGTACTTCTTATTTCACTTTTTAACAAATTTCCCTTTTGTTTAGAATGGAGAGAGCACAGAATTGATTTCAATTCAAAAGGAAGTTCAGCGAATTCAGGGAGGTACAGCGAATTCAAAAGGAGGCACAGCGAATTCAGGGAGGTACAGCGAATTCAAAGGGAGGTACAGCGAATTCGGGGAGGTACAGCGAATTCAGGGAGGTACAGCGAATTCAAAAGGAGGTACAGCGAATTCAGGGAGGTACAGCGAATTCAAAAGAAAACATTTGCCATGCACGTGCTATTGTTTAGAGCAAAGTAACATTTACGCTCAGAAATTGAATTTCATGCTCTCAGCATTTTTGCAAGGCATCCGACCATACGAAAGAAATTTCACGCTCAGAATTTGAATTTCATTCTCATATCTCAGCAATTTGTGTCTTCTCTTCATTTTGTATGGTTGTTGTTGTAAAATTAGTACCGTTGTGTTGTTGTCAAATTTTCATTTAATGCGCTAACTCCACAAAATGCACTCATTTTCAAACTGCAATTTTTAAAAACACAAATGCGACTCTCCTCTCTCACCGTTGCATTTGCTCCAACATTTGTGTGAATTCCCATCCTACTCTTTTCTCTATTCTGTTAAATATATGCAGAGAAAGAAATCTGAAATTAGGTTAATTTTGACATGAGGAGAAGCAAAGAAACTGTAACCTTCTTCCTTTCTTTTTTTTTATAATCCATGCCAATCATTTTCTATGTATGGCTGGTAACCTGAAAGCTAAATAGTTTGAAGAAAGACAAAAGAAGAAGAGTAAATAAACATAGAAAAAAAAAAAATTTTTGAAACGTTTTATGAAAGTAAACGTCTCGTTAAGGTCTGTGAACAGTATTCGATGAACTCACAATTTCTTTATTATTAAATTGTTTATTTAATGAAGAAGAGATAGAAGTTTGGCGTTTCGTTTAGCAGTCTTCTATAATTTACTTATTCGTTATGGTCAGTTGCTTACAATTGTTGAAGCATAATAATCGTAAGCCAAACAACTTTTTCAAATGCTCTGCTAACGCGATGTGGCATTCTTTTACTATCGATAAACAGTGAAGCGAGCAATAAATAACTTCAATTTTCTATGCGGTAAGTGGCAGGAATATTATTAAATGAGTGATTTTACCAAAAAAAGAAAAAGTTTTAGAGAAAAATTTTGAAATTTTTGTTTGAAACTCAACTGTTGAAAATTCTCTGTAATAGTTATTTAAAATGTTCCTCTCTTTCGTTTATTAACTTTCAACGTTAAATTTTGTTTGGCACAGAAACTAGTTTATAAACACCACTGTTATTTTGCAGATAGTTGTTAAGATCTGAAAATATTTGTTTTTGGTTTACAGCGGCCTGCAGAGGTTTTATGTGAATTTTTACTCTCGAAAAGTCAAAACTGGTCTAATAAGAATTTACAGCAAAGTAAATTTTGCGCTCTCTCTCTGAAACAGTAAATAATTTAAATAACACATCTATTTTGAATATTGAATAAAATAATGAAAAAATAATAGATAAATATTTCGTATTTTCGTAATATTTAAAAGCTCTAGTAAATTTTTCACTTTCAAGGTTTCAAGTTAATCATAAAAATTGCAAACTTAACTTTTACGCTTTTGTGATCTTAACAGTAAGGATAATGTAATTTTATATTATTTATATAACAGACGATTCAATTGCGTTCTTAAAAAAAAAACTCCTTCCAATCTTACCAGTATTTAAATGTTCCATACACTTGGAAAAGATACGGCCACGATAAAGTAAAGGATTACGTTCCTTGCCGTGATCATTGTCCTTAACTTTCTATAAATCGAAGATTTATGTTGCCATATGAATGAATATTATGAAAAAGGGACCTATAAAAGTACTCCGCCCCATCTCGCTTCCCGCGAGCCTCACTGGAGCTATAACAGTATTGAAAAAAGGCCCTGAACTCGCTTTACAACCTTTTAAACCGAAAAGACTAGTAGACAGATTTAAAAGACCTTTCATCTATCCAACTCGCTACTAGTTTTGAAAAACGCCTAATTTCTCAAAATACCCTATACGCCCTATACGCCCTTATTGTATTACTTATAATTTACCGAATTTGTAAAGTAATAATAATACAGTAAAATGAAATGATACGAATTAGAAACGAATGCACTGTAATGAAGAAGATAGATATTTACTTGTTTTTTATGTCTACTATTTTTTTTTTAGAAATTATCGGGAAAATATCCATTCCTCAGCGTGTGGAGTGTGGTATACTCAGTGGAGAATACAAAGTTTAATTATGAACATTAATAAGTAAGTAAGCGTAGAAACCATGTTCTTCATGGTGTCTATGGAGTTTTCTTCTGAGTGTTGCAAGCATTTTGATAAAATGAATATACCCCTCATCTCTAGCGAATTCAAGCTAACATGTCTTCTGTGTTTTGCCGCTAATGTTGCTCCTACAGCTCCTACAGTCTCAATCACGCAGTCAGTTGCTTCAGTTCGCTTTTTGTTGCCCATGCTCGTAAACAAACGGATGAAAAGCGGGTGATATCTTTAATGCTTTAATGCGAATTCATAAAATGAATAAAGCGGATAAAGCGCGAACTGTAGTAAAAGCCTTTCGCCATCGAGTTCGTTGAATTTACGTTTATTTTGTCGTTTGATTTAAAAAAAATTTCAGAGTGCCTTTAAATTCTTTTAAATTAAATTAAATTATTTTTATATAAAAAAAAAAAAAAAATTTTTAATAAATTAATTTCAAAAAATTTTCAAGTCTCAATTCTTGTTGAAGACAGAACAAAAAGAAAAGAACTAATCAAACCAGTCTTTTTATTTTCAATTTACAACAGATAAGAGAAACAATATATATATATATATATATATATATATATAGATATATATGTGTTTTTTTTTTTATTTTTTTATTTTTTTGACGGACGGTAAGAGAAACTTGTAATTTAAAGCGAGTATATGTGTGTATATATGCACGACCGTATGATTGCATGCGTACGCGTATATTTGTGTGTGCGTTTCTTACTGTGCACCTATTCGAGCATACTCATGTAAACGTGTGTAGCGAGCGTTTGAGCCAAATTTCTGTGTTTGCTTTAATGCTCAAAGCATTCAGAAAGAAAACGCGGTCAATTCGTTTTGTACGCCTTACACTTGTTTGTTGCTTGTTAATTACCGTTAATCTTGTGAGTGTGAATACTTAGAAAACTTCAAAAGGAAAAAACTTTTCTCAATTCTCTTACACATGTACATGTAAAATTTTTTTGTTAACTTGATTCGTATCCTGTGTTAGAAATTCTCACAGCGGCAAATGGATGATTTTTTGTTTTTCTAATTTTTTCGTAAATGCGAAATGGAAAAAAGAAATATTAAGTGCAATTAGCCAAACAGTTTACTCTATTACACAATATCTTCCTTATTCTCATTGTAATTAAAGTTGTAGACTTGACTAACTAACCACTACTGTCAGACGTTAAACTTTAATTAATTTGTAATATGAAAAAAACACCATTTGACTGGTTTTGTCGTCAAACTGTTATTAATGCAAAATTGTATAACTTAACATTAATTATTAATTATTAGCAATAGTAATTATTAATAATAATAAGGAAAAAAAAAAAAAAAACACCAGCACGGAGTATAGCAGAAAATGAAGAAGGAAATCAAAAAGGAAACAAGTTAACAGCTCATATTAAAAATATTTAAAATAATTTTTATGTGCATGTTTGTGTTTTCTTATCCATAAAAACAAAACATTAAAAACCTACAAAACCGGCATTTCAATCAACCGCTGCGGCTTATTTCACTTGGGTATGTACGCAATTATATTTATTGTACCCCATACAGCCATACAACTAAGCTAAGACAAAATTTCGAACATACCTCCAATTACAACAAAGTGTAATGACAAATGTGATAAACATGCACATCTCATCTATTAATAATGCACAATTCTGCACTTTGAAGCACGCGAATCTCAAACCATATGTGTATGTAGTTATTAAATTTTGTCCCGATATCAAAAGGATAAAATGTAATTTTTATTATTTGTAAGGGACATCGGAAACTGAGAGAGTGAGAAGGGTAATTAAATCTATTACTGATCACATATAACATATGCATACACAAATGTTTTTATACCCATCACGAAAGGATGAGGCGTATACGCCTCAAGGAAGCTTCAGTATATATATATTCTTGATTAGCATCAAATTATGAATCGATTTAAGCATGTCTGTCCGTCTGCCCGTCTATTTAATTTCTGGTGTAAACATTCTCCCGGCCGCAAAAATGGAGCTGTAGACTTAAAATTTGGCAGAAACATTGGAAGTTCTTGCATGCGCGTTGGTATTAAAAATGAGCCAAATCGGTCAAAGCACACGCCTACTGTACCAAGTAAACTGAGAACACCTCCGCTTTTCAAAAGGTATAGAAATACGTTTTTTTATCATAACTCGTAAGTTCCAGAAGGTAAATCTATAAAAACTTGAATACGTATTCTATGGGTGATGCTATAACAGATGCGTAAAAGTGGAAAAATTAACCGCGCCTGCCCAATATTATAGAGTGTCAAAATTTAATTTTTTTTCAGTACCCTTATAAAGTTTCATAAATTCGAAATGCACCTAAACATGTCCGTCTGTTGGTCCGTCCATTTGCCCGTGTGTCCAGCAGCGTGGTATCTGTGGAAAACTTTCTCCCGTGAGCGAAATTTAAAATATCGCCTACAAATTTGCAAAAGAATTTCGAAGTAACCTAAACTTTTCATGGGACATGTCTACAACGCCCACACGCGTGGCAAAAACTTTTATTTTGAAAATAGAATAAGTTGGCCGCACCCACCACGTATTGTAGACAATGAAAATGTAGTTCTTTTAGCTTTCTCGTGATTTTTAGGATAATAGTGATGGATATAAAAGATTCGGTCACGAACGAATATAATTTTCTTACTTATTATGTGGTCATCTCAGAGGTGGATTGCTCGAAAAAGGTTCTTTAAAATTATGTGATTTTTAATAGCGAGAGCCTTCAGTGATAAACTGGTTTGGATCAAAATATAATTGGAATTCTTGACTTTCTTAACAATTATTTAATTATTCGCTGTGTGTAAGCGTAGAACCTCACTCGTCCATTTCGAAACCTTTTGTAATGTTTCTTGTGAGATTTCGATTTTAGGATATAAAATTCTGGTATTTCACAATTTAAGACGTTTAACGGATCAAGGATGCGATTTTCTGTGGTTCCTAAAGCACACTATTGCGTGTTACAAACTAAGCTTCAACGGATATCTATGCGATCCTTGTGTCGTTTACAATAACGAAATTTGAACGCAAAGTTTTCAAGCACACGCAAGTGGAATTTTCATTATACACTGGAATATATATTTGTGCACTTTAGTAAATTTCTACGTCAATCCGCGATACGATGAGAAGGTCAGTTGAATTGTACGAAAAATTTCGAAATTGTTTACTTCGTACCATAAATTTCTTCATTGAGAGAAAACCTGTTGTTGTCCATATTCATACTATATTATGTATACATAAATATATATATATACATGTATGTATATAAATGTTATAGTAAAATTTGCAAAGAAAGATGCAAATAGTGTACTGCTGTGCTTGCGGAGCATAACTGTTGAAATATTCCGGTTTATTAAGGTTTTCAAGAGAGACGTGCGCGTGTTTTGTTGTAGTTTTAACCAATTCTAGATATTTTGAAGGTCAGTTATAACTAAATATGCTCCTCTCTTTACTGTACTTCATGTGTTCTTATAACATTTTACATCTTTCAACTCTTTGAGACATGGAATTCAGAATTTGACGCCCGACGACGATATTTTATTTCTTTTAAGTTGAAAGTTCCTCTATGTTCATCAACAAATGCATAAAATAGCACCATAATAAAAAGAGTAAGATGCGAGTCTTACAAGAGGAATCTTAAACTGTCCCATTATGCTATTCGTAACGACGGAACGAAAAGTTACTCCCAACACCATTTATACGAATGCATGTATAACATATCAAGAAAAGGCAGAGGTGACACACCCACAATGCTTCGAGGTTCGTTTTTTTTTGTCCCACATCCATTGCGATTCTTCGCTTATAACACCGATCGATTCAAGATCATTTTCCAAACTCCATTTAATCTTATTCATCGGTCTATTCGGCCACAATATCTGAATTATTTTCACGAACCTTTGTGCACCGGTGCTCTTTGGCCCAATGAAGCAAACCTTTGAACACGGATTGCATGGGACTATTTTCCGGCCAATCCGCACATAGCACGTCATTTCGGAAGTCGCTATATAAAAAGGCAATTGCTATTTTTGAAACATCTCGACCCACCTGGCTTAGTAATAGTTTTTTGGCATTTTGAGTTAGTGCGAAAAATTCGAATCGAATGGTATAACGTTTGAGTCCACTATTAAACTGTTTCTAAGAAAAGTAAACCATTATTATTGAGACGAAAGTCTACGGCGAAAGTTAACGGCGCATGCCAATAACGATTTTTGTAACAGAAATTCGACATATAAAATTATTCGTATCAAATTTAGACCCGGTAAGTCTATTTTTTAGAGCCGAACTTTATAAAAATGTTTCGCAGAAAAATTATGCTTTTTATATGGAGAAAAGGGATCCCAGGTATTGCCTGACAACGTGAGAAAAGTAATATTTCAGTTAGTACTTGTTGAGCAGATGCTGCAGATGTGACATGCAGGTTGAACGACAAATGCTTCTATGGTTCTATTTTTTTGAAGTAAAAGTCATTATTATAGCGTCCCTTTTTTAAATAACTTGACGCAATATGTTAACATGCACGATTTCTTCTTTATTCCAAAATCTAGAACCCATAAAATTTTTAAATGTTCTTGGAACGTTCGATTTGGGGTTGTACAGACTTCGTAGTAGCTTCAAATCTCATAAGTAATTAGAATGTAGTCTAATAAAGCATCCTATTCTGCCGCTGTATTCCTACAAATGCGAGGGTGTGCCGTTTACGTGCACACAAACGCAAATAAGGTAAACACAGCTGCTCATGGAAATTGTTGTATAGCTTTTCCCACTGCAACAGACGTATGTGTCACTCGATATCTAAATTATGATGGACAGTCAAATTATAGCGCACACTTTCCGACTTCGAATTTATATTTATACTGCACGATATTGTAAGGGCATCATCATAAGGTCCAACTAATGACCACGTAAACCGCTGATTCCTCTGTTGCTATTTAACCTGACTAACATAACCACCGCCTTCATAGCACAGACCACCACCTCAGAATATATTTTTGCATATACTATAATAGGAATAATTAAAGCATTTTTTTTTTTATCTGAAAATAGATCGTAAACTACTTGTTAGTAAAAATTCTTACAATAAATAAGGAAATTGGCTCTAAATACGGACCGAGAATATTTCGAATTCAAAAATTCAATTTCTCCCTTTTCTTCGCCTACTCACTTCTAATTGTATTGAACGCGATAAGGAATTCTCGCATCGTCTACGGCTAACATTGTATTGCATGAGTTTTTGAACAAGAATATCACAATTTGATCGGTAGAGAAAATAGTTAGAGAATTAGTTAACTAAAAATTTATTAAATATGAATGAAAATATGAGTGAATATAATCAGCACAAATTTATCGCTATCGATTACGGTTGTCCCATCCCTAACACTGGAAAACGAATTACTACCTACTAGCACTCTAGCATCAGCGGCAGTCAGTTAAAAGGCCGCCCTATTTATTGTTATTATAAAAAAACAGGCAGAATGTGTCGAGCAACTTATAAACTAGAAAAGACAGCAGAACGCGTAGAGCGACTTATAAGCTAGGAAAGACAGCTGTCGTTAATCACAAATTTTTAATACTCGCTTTTTATCCTACAGTTTTTTTTTTGCGTATGCGTCGGATAAGACAATCGATATCATTTACGAGGTTTTTTGGATTAACTGAAACAAGAATTGTATCCAACACTTATTATGTTCACACTTCTGTATTTACAGCTCCCACCACCTGTTCTATTATCATGTACTTAAATTGGAGTGTGTGTGTGTTTTTTTTGCCGGCAAATCGTTCGAAGAGTTTACGCAATAATAACAGTGTTTTTGCCCCACTCGACGCAAAGAATTCGGACAACAAACTCGACAACCACGAGGTAGAATTCACGTAGAATTGACAGTTGTAACTTTACTTTAGTTTGACTTCACTTCCGTAAAACACATATACAAGCGCACATTCTTTCTCCACGATTAGTACGATTGCTTTTATCCGTAATTCAAAAAATTGGCATAGATCCGTGCAGCTATAAAGCTACCGGTGTAAAATTGAAGCGGCTTTCTATATAGGATTGCATTTGTGCTGTGCATTCAATAGAGAGTGTGACTGCAGCACCCGCCTACATAAACTTGTACACGTATAATAAATGGCGAAAAAAATTTGAAACTGCTCTCCAATTGCTTTTTTAAGATTATGAAGTGCCGCCCTTCCAATGATTAGGGTACCCGATTAAGCACGCTGCCCTTATTCCACTCCGGCAATTTATGGTAAATGCGGCCGTTTCACTGATGCAGTCAAGACTATTTTCATTGTTAATTTTTTTCGAATTACTTACTTTCAGATTCGATTGGAAATTATATGAATTATATAAACTATGAAATGGTGGACAGCCTTACACAGACTGACTTAAGTCGCGTATTGATTGATTACAAACACATTTATTTAGTGTGATTGACAGTGAATGCAAGAGAACTGACGAAACGCGGGCCGCAGTTTGGTCAACACTTGCATAAGCATAAGCCTATTACGTATTCTTGACTCTCCTTTTCATTCTAAGCCAATATACCTGCAGATAAATGCATAGGAAACTGAAATTATATTCATTGTGTTGCGCCCTTATAGGACGACCAACAAGACCATTATACTAATCTGAAATGGGAATTCGTTTGCTTGATACTTTTTGCCTGATTGCTACATGACTTGCTCTTATAAGCGACTCTTTTTACATAAATGAATCCACAGAGATTTTAGCTTAAAACGAATAACTATTACCATAACGACGATGAAAATACCATCAACATTATCAATGCATGCTATGGGTGAACGTGTATATATTTATATAAAAAAGAACTTTGTTGAATCTTGTTCTCCGTTTTTTTTTTTTTTTTTTTTTTTACATCTACAAACATGTGTATACAATATATAAGCACTTTCTGTTTGCAATGGTCTGGTACGCGCATCTATATATTCGTTGGTGAAATTGAAATCGGTAAAGCGTTTTTGGCCTAGACAATTACAAAGAGTTCTTAAACAAGACAAGTCATTACACAGACAGCAGCAGCACACCGTTGAACAGAGCAGAGTCAGTAATAAGTGAAAACCTACCATCATATTATCGCCAGCAAGCACAGCTCTGCAGATAGTAGATTCTCAAAGGTCATTGCTCCCTTTTTGGTGAGCATCGGTCGGTTGCCTGCTTGGTGGTTGTTTGTTCGCTAGCTTCTTGGCATGGAGACTAAAGTTTCGTCGTTCTTGTTGTCTATGTGTTCATAGTGTTACACATGTATACAAAAACATACCTACTAAAAATGATTGGATTGTTGGCGGTGGTCACATTGTTAGCTCTTTTTATGTACTCTATTTCTTACTCTCCCACTTTGTATTTTTTTTTCTTTTGCTGCTTTTGGTTTAAAAGTTGTTTTTGCTGCTAACAACCATAATAACTTTGAAATGAACAACGCCTCCGAATCGTAATTACATATGTCATGAAAGGAGCGCTAATACGTATTATGTAATAGCTACGCATGTGTGCCTGCGATCTTTAAATGCAAATTTTTGTTTTATTTTAAAAAAAATGTGAAACAAATTTCAATTTCTAAACAATTTACATAAGCTCTTTAATAGACTCTTCTTTTCAATTAAAAATTTTCCGCCTAAACTTTTCTTAGTGACTAACGACAAACTTAAAATCCTTCACTACCTCCATGCATACTTTGATATGCTTGAGTCTAGAAATTTACATGTGCACCCATATACAAGCGTGCAAGCACACATTCGCCTATGTGTTGATATAAGTTATATATGTCACGAACAGTCATCCACCAAGTATCGCGTTTAACATAATAATTAAAATAAATTATTCTCCAGAATATTAAGACATTTACAGATTTCTCTGCATCAACTTCAACTTTTCGATGCACAAAAATTAAAACCTGTTTATGCTTTTGACTACACTTATAAATCTTTACACGCTCTTTCCAAAAGCCATTAAGGCTATACACTAAAGTATTCATTCGTATGTATAAAATGTCATGTCTACAAGGACGACCTTTAGGGAATTCGGTATCTTTACCTTCATCTAATGAAAATGAAAAGATCAATCGGCCATGATTACATCTCGTTTGCGCCAAACACGTATTCATACTCATACTCGTTTGCCCAAACACGCTAACAGACAGTGCGCATGGAGTCTTCTAGCGAAATCATTGCCTTTTTCTTTATTTAACCAACCTGCGGGCTTGTTGTAAAACTCGTCGTCAACTAAGAATAATTCGCACATGTATTCTCGTCTTTCCCACAAGCTTTCCCACGGGTACGTGAGTAAGCTTAAGGATACCAATGTCGTGGAATAGAAGAGTTCACATTTAATTGCATGCACATTGCTTGTGAAAAGCTGTACGTCTCAATCTGAAACATTGATATTTTGGAAAAAGTACATAATCGCCATTACATGCATCACAAAAATGGCAAATTACCAGCAAGTTTATCGAGCACGCTTTTGCGCGAACTTCTAGATAGTCTTAATGCATACTAGCTTAGGATATAATCTCTTATTTTTATAACCAACACGGCCCAAGAGGAAGCTTCAGAGACTCCAACAACTATACACATCCCTGAAGAGCATCGCATTCTGAACCGGTTTAAGCATGTCCGCCCGTCCGCCTGTGCAACTGAGTGAACGTTCTCTCGTTCGCAAAAATGAAGATATCGCTTAAAAACTTGCCAAAAATTTTAAGAGGACCCAAACATTTCAAAGAAAACGTCTGCGATGTTCACACGTCTTTGTAACGAAATCTGTGAACATCCTCGCTTACCGTGTTTTTTGCTTACTATTCATAAATTGTAACACGTACACCGCGTATATATCCACTTTTCAAACTTTCCAAAGTCAAACGCGGCCATCCAACATTATAGATTATCAAAATATTGATTTTTTTGGGGTGTGAAAGATTCGGTCACGATCAAATATTATTTTCTTACTTCTTCGAGCTCTCGTTTAGTTTTCCAAGAATCGATAGTAAACCGCTGATCTTAGCGACACATTTCTAGCTGTTACGGAGAACGCGAAGACTTGATAATCTGACAACACCGACCGTTAAACGCGCGACGCCGCTCCGCGTGGTACAATTCATCATCCATTGCGCGATAAAATACCCCCCAAATTATACCTCATTACCATGTAAAAGCATACTTTTCATGAACATTTTTTTTATGAGATCGGGTCCTAATGCATATGTAAGCCAAATCTAATTTCTCTTGCAGAATGCTATTATGGACCAATCTCCATTGTGAAATATTAAACATTACATCTTTTTGCCATATAAAGGCCTACTTTTTAACACGTCAAGGCACGAAATTTTGCCAAAACCTTTCAAAAATTCATAACCTGTTGGTTAAACACGGAAGTACGTAGAAAGACAAGCTTAAGACGATTCCGAAAATAATATCAGAAAATGAAATTGTCGGTACAACAAAAGATTGGTATAGTTAAAGCTTTTCTGGTTGTTACATATATCTTAATACACCCTTTACCACACAAGCGGTGTGGGGTATGAGGAGAATTATCGATTAACGGCATGTACACGCGGCAACCACCATCGCCTCAGTACGCGATGTTGAATGGCTTGCTGACATCCAAATCTATCCCAGCGCTTACCTACGTTCCACACCGCCTGCGATGGCGACGAATAGACAAGCAGGCTTAAATCTCTTCAAAGAATACTTCGCAATTGGTTAATAGTATGTTGATGGGATTGCCAAAGTTGAACGCGAAATTACGTGGAGTGACATGGGGCAGCTCCACTTATTAACTTCGAATACAAAGCTTACCAATTACAAACCTACAAAAACTCGTATGTTGGTACTTACCAACTCCCAAACACTTTTCCATTCAAATTTATGTTTTTCAGCTTAAGAAAGTTTTGTTGACAACACAAATTCATGGTTGGATTTGCATTCATTACAAAGTCAAAGTTCACCGATACTTTTATTGTATAAATGTCGTAATCTTTTCCGCACTTTCCTTTCTGAATCATTAAGACTTTATTTGACTATGTGATTAATGCTTACTCTTCGAATATTAAAAATTTAGTTCACAATAAAAATAATAATGTTTTGGAAATGCTCTAAAATACAAATGTCGATAAGAGGTTAAAGGCACGCAACAGTTTGCACAGTGGATAATATTAGTCTTCTAAGGAGCCTCTTTTAGTGGGCGAGACTAAAACAGGCTGAGGAGTTTGCGGAGTAAATGCGCCATTAATAATATGTTTTTCCGTGCGTTTGTACTCAGTGCCAATATGCGTCAAGTCCAAATTCGCATTTAAAACAATGACTTTCGAGTTGTAGCCTTGATTTTCAATTAACCAATTTTCATGCAAATCATGTAACTCTTCCAAGTAATTTAATGGTATGCAGGTCTCTTCCGGTCGAGCTCTTCTTTGGATGCGCTTGTAGACGACGTCCGGAGATGTGCGCAGGTAAACTATTAAATCAGTTCGAATGTGTATTGACTCCTCAATGAATTTAAACCACTCTTGCAGAACGTGATACATGGCAGGCTCCATTACTTTGCTCCTATACATATTCTCGACGAAGCAGTATTTAGAACTGTATAAGGATCGTTCCATTAGTTTTACCGGTTTATCAGTCTGCATAGTATGACTCTGTAGCGTAGTCAAGCTAACATACGACTGGAATGGCATAGCCCATTTCTCCGGTTTTGAATACATCAAATTCAGTAGATTATAGCCCTGTATGTTACGCCATTTGTCGACCGGCTCAGTTATTAAGCAAACGTGATCATCAAATTGTTTAAAGTGATTAAGGAAAGTTGTTTTACCGCTACCGATATTGCCCTCTATTAAAACAGTGAAAGGACTACCAGCAGCACACTTTTTTATTTTAACGTTGGACGCCATCAATGCGAGCAAATGACAAAGAAACATAAAAGCGCGCCAAAATTATTAAACGATGACTAGTATTGGCAAATATAATATATTTCGTTAAGCGTAAATAGTTGAGGGGTGGGTTTACGATTCTCAACTTCATCCATTCAACACGAACAACAACAACAACAGTTGTTGTCAAATTGGCATGGTTCACAATAGCGTCTAAACGTTGCCACGGTAATGATTCCTTACAACCCGATTACCGTACCATACAATTGTTTTTACCCTATAAACTATAGATCATTTGCAAACGTGTCAGCACTCAATTATCATATAAGGAAACTTTTTATAATTGGTTAGAATCGCTCGTCTTTGATAAGAATTATTATTCTAACAAGAATGAAAAGAAAATTTGTTTGGGAAAATAAAATAGAAAAAAGCAGATAACAAAGTTTGATTATTTTGCAAAACAGAAGTAAAAACAGACACACGCACAAATATACGAACAAACAAAATAGAGGTGGGGAGCGTGATCGACGAATACAACTATAAAGGTTTGGAAGACCGTGTCGTTTGCCTGCTGGCCGTTGGTGCATCAATTGTTCATTCGTAAACGTATATGTAGGGCCGAGTTGTATATTATGATTTTTTTCGTAAACGTAACGATTACGCCGTCTTGTCTTATCCGGATCCCTTATTTCGATAGAGTTTCCAAAGGGAGGAAAAGCAACGAATCGCTATATTTTCTCAACTGGTTAAAACATTCGACTTCAATTTTCATTCGTTGGTAGAAATTTTTGCTTACCACCGAACTGCTCTTTTATGTTAGTTACGCTATCAAAAAATGAAATATTAGATTACCATTTCTTTTCATTATTGTCATATTATATTATTATTATTATTATTATTAAAATTTTGGATTAATGAAATAAATTCTTAGACTAAAAAAAAGACATTGAGCACTAGCAACTTGTATATAAAAGTTATATTATAATTATTGCCATTATATTACAATTTCCATGTTCATAATAACAGCGGATCTTCAATGCCAATTAATTTTATCGCACTTATAACAATAAAGTGTGCAAATTAGAACACTCTACCGCTTAAATTAATTACGAATGATAGATAAAAAAGAAAAAATACGGTTGTCGTGAATATTGACATTTGTAAAGTTTGGAAATAAAACAGATGTTTACCCTCCCCTTTCTCCTTGAAGTCAATTACTTCTGACCAGAAAAACCGAACCGTTAGAGAATTTTCTAAACCGAATGTTCCCAATAGTGAGGAGGAGGGAGAGAGAAAGAGAGCGAGCCGGAAAAGAGTACTGAACGTTGTTGAAATTTGTGTGCAGCGTTAAATTAATATTTAAGCAGCACATTTTTTAATGAGATATGTATGCGCAATTGGAGACTTGAAAGCATTCCTTATGAACGTATAAATTATGGCCTTAAAACTAAAAGTGAATACGATACAAAGCAAAGATCAATAAATGATTAGCACTCTGCATGCTCACGAAGATTTTTGACTTATTCTTTTCTAATTGATTTCATATGAAGCGATGAAAGCTCACAAAGACTATCGGCCATTGATAGGAGGAAAGAAAAGCAAGCGTGATAGGAATGATTTTGTATATAGGAAACATTTCTTTCCTTTTCTTTTCTTTTCAAATTCTCTCTGGTTAGTTAAAGGACATTGAAATTGTTGATGATGGCCTGACTTTATACCAAGAAATTGAGCGATATTTTCAAATGTTAAATATGCCCGAATATTCCTTTGAAGCAAGACGAAACCACTCGCCATATTTGTCGGAGAATAAAGATGCCACTAACGAAAAGTGGAGCAGGATCGCGCAGCAGTCCTGCCTGTCATTTTTTACATATTTTTCGTAGAAATTCTTCGTCAGTATGCAATTTAATTGCGAGCATAAGCAGGGACTTGCACAGTTTTGTTATTCGCTTTTCCTATGAAATATTGTAATAATTTTTGGGTTAGTAAAGAAAGCGCTCGCACACTTCTAAAGCATTTGATCCGTTTGGCTTCTCCTAATACTTTTGTTGAGAAGAGGAAAGAACCTGATGACTAATTTACTCTACATTAACGAGATCATTCTTGCCCTCCTGCTACATTTTCGGCGTTTATTGCTTGATGTTCCAATTTTTCCTATTTCACGTTTTTGACAGTTTTTAATTACTTGCAAGTGCCCGTTCTTTCCTTTAAGGACAGAAAATATGTTGGATCCATCATTAAGACAGAAGACTAATGTCTTCCTGTTTAAGTACTAGTGATGCCTTACCTAGAGTAACTAAATATTTTTTTAATTTTCTTGTTTTTCTGCAATGTTTCGAAGGCATTTACCAAACGTGATTATGGGTAAACTCAACCACTTCCTCCTGCAATCAATCGTTCACGTTAATTTATCCCCCGAACTTCTTGGTTAGTCTGTCTATAAAACAACTTTGCGAGTGCACTTCGAAAGAAGTCCTCTTCTCTTCTCTGCTGACAAATTCATCAATGGAAATTGTGTGTGTGAAAGCATTTCTATGGCCGCGATCATTATTAGTAATTGATAAGGTACGAAATTTGTTGCTATTATCTTCAATTTGTAACCTTCTAGCTTCCAGCTTAAAACCACAAAGATTATTATAACCTTTATAAGCTTAAAATTTATTTTTGCCTTTTTTGTTTTTTATTCGGCACACAAAGAATGTGTGTTACATGTGAAACATACACATGCACGTATACCCTTGGTGCAGACGTACTAGGCAAAAGCAAAAGCACGAGGACCGGACAGCATGCGAGTGTTATAGCACCCCGCTGAAAATGTTAAAGTTCACAAACGTTTCAAGCACTAGCCATGTTCTACATTCTTACACATATATACGTACGTGTAAATATGGCTGCGATTGTGGATTCAGCATTCAACGGAAAGCACTTCAATTTTGTTTTTACAATAGCAACAATAAATAAACCGATATATGTGTATATGTGTATAGTTATGTATTTAAATGCCAGTTGGTTCTTTATGAACAACTGTGTTTAAGACAGTTAATAAAATATGAAAATGGTTCAAATAAATAATTTCCCATTTTTGGTGTTTGAACAGCGCTTTTTCCTGAACTATGAGTGCACACAATCATGTTCTTCTTTTCTATGGACATAATGTATTAAATCAGTTCATGATATAAATCAGTTTTCGATGAGAAACCGCCACATCCGTCTTAAGATGAATCCTGTTCATCCGCCAAGTGAGATTAGAACAAAATTGCATTGAATTTCGATTCAATTCGATTAAGTTTTTACAATAAAAATCTCTTTTGCCTCAGGAAAAAATTGAAGAATTATTATGATGACAATATCGACGAGATACGCATATAAACCTAGACAGTCAAGACTGCCGACTTGAGCATGGTCTTGTTTGCGTAAGTCAGCCACTATTTCAGGAAATCTACTTACATACCACGGCTTTAGTCGAACGTACACTCCGCTTCTTCTCCCTATAAATCCTGTTATCTTCATGTATAGAGCGCAAATGCTTTGAAGGGCAATAAATGGCAAATATTCGAAAGTTTTTTAGAAGAAGGACATATCCTAGAGAAGGACCGGACATATATCACTTTGCAGTCCTGTATTTGATTAAGACATATTTAGTCTGTTTCGTTATATTCGTCTTCTAGCGTCAATTCACACGCTCTCCACTTCACATCAGAGAATGAAAAGTGTGTGTGTGTGTGTCTTGTGAAGGAAAGTTTCAGAAACTCTAAGCTAGTTCAAGATATCTGAAAAACGTTCGAAAGTGTAGCTCTGATCCTGAACGATCGGCAACCAAGAACAAAAAGCTTTTTGAGCTACTTGCTCGAGACGATAAGCAAGAAGTTGAAAAATCCGTCTGAAGGCAATTCTTTTGTTATTTGCTGTGCTTCGCAATGGAATTATATTATAATGTAAAGCTAAGAGACTTCATCATGAAGGCGTTTATTTCACAAGATATGATTAATGCACTAACTATGGCAAACTTGATCGGCTAACGGTAGCATTTTTGATAACGTAACCGCTCGTTTTTCATTTCATTAATATTTTGCAAGTTCGCTTGCGATTGCGATATCGAGCACCAATATTGTTTTTTACTACACTAATAAGCAATTATTAGAATTTTAAAATTTTTCCTACACATGCACAATAGCGAATTAATTATAGTAATGAATATGAATTTTCGCTTACATATGCGTTATTTACATAAGTTGTCGATAGTTGCTGCCTTCATGTAACATACAAACAAAAAAAAAAAAAGGAAATAAATTAATAAAAATATACACATATGCTTACACATGTGCTTTTAGAAGTTGTTGTTGTACCTATAACTTTACCTACCTGTACATGCGAATTTGTGCAAATATTCCGTAATGTAACATTGAATTATTCATGCAGAATGGAAAAAATATTTACAATTTACAGCATTTTTCTGTTGTGCAGACAGACCTAGAGAGACGTACGCGCCCGCGCCCGCGCCCGCGTCCGCATAGATATTTAAATGCATACCCCACACTTAGGCGCTTTTGCGAAGAGAAAAAAAGGAAATATTTTTCTATAATTGCAACCAATCGTTCCAAATAATTGGAATTTCAGCGAATGTGACATTTTGAGCGTGGAATGAATAATTTTCGTAACTGATAAAATATTGAAAATTAGTTTGAGAATCAATCAAAGATTATATGCATATATATTTGAATCAGATCGTCTGTATAATAAAATGATTGATTTTGCGTTAAAAGAGTGCGCCTTCATTTGGATAACTTTGTCCTTCCGCAAATTTCATTTACTTCACGGCTGGCTGCTCTGCAAGCTCGATTCAGATCAAGTGTGGGCAACTTTTTCCACCAACGGACAACACTTTAATTTTCAAATCACGGCGTGGACCAGTACGGATTGAATAGATTAACAAAAATATAAAAATTAAAATTTTAATATCTGATGGATGAAATTAGGACTAGCCCTGATTTTTTATTACATAATAGTTCGGATGTAATTTGCTCGTAGCTTACCGAAGAACTGCTTGTAAGTTGTCATCGGCCTACAGCTTTATCTTGTAAACTTTGTATTGTAAATAAATAATTCTGGAGCCAACTGCTGAAAACGTGGCGTTCTCCTCCAATTCTCGTTCTTTTCAAATCGCTCAGTTTATGGTCTAATGGCCAAAAAAAAAAAGAAGAAGAAAGTTGATAGCTGCACAGCTGAGTCGCTAATGAGGACAGATAAACGTAGCGGATCGAATTCGACGACATTAGAAGCTGGCAATAGCCCATGCCTGGTGTAGATTAAACTGTCTACAAAAAGAGTTTGTCACCCACAACCAGTGCTTGTCGAATACGGTTATCTCCGGCCCGGACTATGCGGTAACTGCAGGATTTTTGCGGATTTAGCAACTAATCGTGAGGTTTGAATTAGTGGAACTTGCATATTCCCGGTAACGACAGTTCGCCTTTCACTTTCGAATCAGACAATCTTATGAACACACAGATACAAAGTTTTGTGCGCAATCACGCGGCGCATGGCGGCGAACATGTGTACACGCAACGTTTTTTCGGTATCTGCGTATTATTGTCTCTTCGAGATTGCATAAAATTCATAAAAATGTCACTTCACACATGCGAAATCCGCATATAAATATTTAATGCGGTCGCCGATGGATATTCAAATGGCCATCGATTACTTAAAAAAACTTAAACTCGTTGCTCGGTTCTCCGCATAAAAAAATATTCTCCTCAAAACATTCCAAACTGGCATCCGAATGGGCGCAATTGCCTTTTCCTAAATTGGCGAAGAAATCCATATGAAATTTAGATGCAAGTTCACGGTTACAAAAGAACGCAACTTAAACAGATTGTGGGATGGAAAAATTGAAACGCAAAAAAATATTGTAGTGATTCAATTATGATCTATCTGCTCATGATTACGAGAATGAGTTAAATGTCAAATAAAAAAAGTGCTGAAAGCAATCTTGAGTGAAATGAATTTACTTCGCCCATTGGATCTACTATTCCGCCAATATCTTGGCAATGTACTGCAATATTTGGCGAGTTTCAATAGTTCACGCAATGAAAGTGATCACTTCATTACCACACAATGTGAGTCCTAAAGTAAAATGAGCTTTTTCAAAAAAAGGACGCTTTATCTTTTGGCCCTAACGTCTACAGAGTGTTCTCCTTTCGTCAACTTTTTTAATGGGTATTTTTTTTCGAAGATCGTTTGTATTTGAATTCGCATATGGATCGATCATCAATGGCATCTTCATAACTGAGTGGCAAGCACGTTTATCAGATCTACGCCAATAATGGAGGATTCCCTGGATGCGGCCACCTGTAACTATGCTGATTCCTCCTTACGTAATTTGACTGATTTCATATATTCCGCACAGTGACAGTGACAGTGAAAGCATCGTCGTTGTGAAGAACTGAATGAACACCTTGGCATTATTCTGGCTAAACCCAGGAAACGCATTACGATATGGAAGTTAGAAGTAAAGAGAGTGCTATGCGACCTTTAGTGCACATTCCCGGGTGTGGCAATCGGAATGAACAATGTCGCCTAAATTATATTTGCGAATATTTCGGAAGCCCGATTGCTTGCTTTCCCCTCATGTACATTAAACCAAATTTTGGCATGTGCTCCATTGCTTTAATAAGCAAGTATTGAATTGCATATCGGTGTAAATGTATATAAACCAAAATGAGATGAGCGTAATCGTCTATCAGTATGAAGAGAACTAGGGAGCTTTCTTTTATCAATTGTCTCTACGTATGTGCTTTTGATGCAAAGGTAACTTTACATCTATCAGTTTTCTATTTCTCTTCCTATTCTATTTTCTACAAATAAATACAAATTTAATTAGTTTTGAACAATTTATCGCAACTACACAACAACAACACCAGCACCACCACCACCAATAAAAAAAAACAAAATGAATTTGTGGTCTTTCAATGGCAAACAGAAAATTAAATGTTTGTTGTCATACTTGCTGTTGTAGTTGTTGTTTTTTTCGAATGTGAATTTTTTATTTTTTTTGATATTGGAATGCTTTAATTTATTGTGCGGTCTGCGAACTAATTTCACAAAAATCAATTTGATTTCATATGCTATACGGAATTGTATAACATATCTACAGGCAAGATGCGCAACAACAAGCAGTTGCAACGCTTGGGAATATGCTATGGAAAAGAAAAAATATAATAACTGTAGTTCAGAGAAAGAGGGAGAGAGAAGGAAAAAGAAAGCGAAAGCGAAAGAAAGACGGAGAGGACAAGGAATGCAAGGCGATTTTTACGCGAATTTATTTCTTTTAGCGCGACCAAAAAACTTGTTTCGTTTAAAGTTTTCACGCCCATTAATTCCATTAAATGTAATTTTTAGTATACACACGATTTGTAACGCTTCACTTCGAAAAGGATACGCAACACGTTCCTTATTCATCTGCATCTTTTTTTAACACCCCCTCTGCCCATACATGTACGGATGGACAATTTGATATATCCGCAGTGAGCGCGAGATTTTGAAAAATATTCTATATATGTCTGTACGAACATCTTGTTAACAATTGGTCAACAATTTGTAAGCACATGCATGGACCTCTAATTCGCGGATTTAATAGTGTAGCAGTGTACAGGGTGTCTGCTATAGCATGACATTTATTAATTGATAGAAAAGACCGTCGTTAACTGGCATTAGTTTACAACAAAAGTTAAGTCCTTTTACTATAATGTTTTAATATATTGCGCTCATCAGTGTTAGAAGTGCAGTAATAATTCCTTCTGATCTCGTATTATTTATATTATTATTATTATTATTATTATTATTATTATTATTATTATTAAAATGGCCAGGAAGGTCTTCCGGAAGGAATTCAAGCGTCAGTTGGTTGCATAAATTCTTATAATTTTATTGTCTTAAGTCAGACTTCTAGACACTAATACCGAATATTGGGTTGAGCAAAGGCCCTTCAATACTTTTTAGAGTAATTTTCAGAGAGCGGGGACCGATTCATTTCTTCCAACGCTTTCATTAAACGGCAATCTCCGATAAGCAAATCACGCGATGTTTTTCGCCACATGTTGTACTAAAACTAAAATGTGAAAGTTCGGTTCTTTCACATTTTCAATTCCTAACGGGGCTCTTATTATATTGGCGGAAGTCTAACTTTTGAGTAAACAAAGTATAGCGTTTCTTGTTATCATTTGGATAACTAACGAAAGCCCATTCATCGACGGCCTTACAAGCCGTGTATGTACGCTTATGTGTACATAGATTCTATACACGTTCTTAGCTGCTTTCATTAGAAAAATGGATGTAAGATGCACGGTCTACTAGAGATTCAATGCGATAGACAAAGGAAAAAAGTTTGTGGCATTTATCGAATTATCAAATGCTTTGAGTTTGAGAGATTTGTTCAACCAAGTGTGTATCCTTTTAATCCGTGACCTCTTGAAATTTGTTGTGGTGAAACCATTGCGCAATGTCCGGGATTTCTGCGCGAAAAACTAAATCAATTGGCCCAGCTTTAAGCCCTGTAAAGGAGTTTTGCAGTGAGCGGAGCTAATAGTAGCAGTCCGGGGCAGGGTCCAAGCTACAAAGTGGCTGCACAAAAAAATTCTCGTTTTACCCCGCTAATAACTTTCACGGCATTACTAAGGTTGTGTGTGCGATTTGGTTTGTGGCGATGGAATGTGGCGCTTTTCCGATTGACAAATTCCGCTTGATTTAATGGCGGTTGCTCTTAGAGGTTGCTCAACCATTTGATTGGACCAATGTACGGTTCACGATTCCCTTCCAATCCCCTCAAAAACAAAGTGTTACATATGGCTATTGACCGTGACGATTTTCTTTACATACCACTGCCGCATGTGACTGTTATACCTCAGTTTTTTAAAGAATTCTTTCGACCACAGCGTAGCGCTTTAACATCGAAATAGCCAAACGTTTTACATTTGGGACCTCTCGTCCTTCTTATACGACATGGCGTAGGCTATTTAAAGATCGCCTTTGTCCAAATGTAGCGAAACGAAATTGATAGGAAATAGTGATGTGACATATAAATTTGCTGAGCTAAATATGGACCAATAGCTCTATTTTTTGATCCACTTTTCATGTAAGAGTTTTCATAAAAAGTAAGCCTTCACGTGGCTACAAGGTATAAGGTTTGGTGTTTCTATGGCAAAAATAGATGAGGATTTCCATTGACCGAGGTGGGGTAATGTGCTTAATGGTCGGCGTTGCCAGACTGTAACATGTTAACTCGTTTATCACTCTTCTGGCGCTTTTTTTTTTTTTGAAAAACCAGTCATTTTTACCTCTCCGACACAAAAAATTTAGGTTCTGCTCGACGACTCGTCTCAAATAAATTTCATCAAATGTCAGATATTTAGCAAAAAAAAAAAATGCTATAAGTACTTATTATAGCCATCTTCGAGCTTATTGCAAGATGCCTTGTTACAAATATATGTTACAATAAATTCCCTTAATCGTATGGAAAATGAAGAAAGGGGCAGCAACTAAAGAACATTTATATAAAATTTCAGTCGGTTATATGTTTTTTGTAAATGTGGCGGCTTTTGCTGGCGGAAAGCTGGAGTAAGGTTGTGGGCGGATCTGTTCTCACATGTTTGCTTATCATTCGTTCATTTACTTAATGGTTTTGCGGTATTGCAGTCAAGTGTTTGTTTGGCTTAGAGCAATTTTAAAGGCCAGTTTACAAAATAATAATTACTTGCGTTGTTGTTTTTTCTTTTTTGCTTTTTCTTTTCAACAAGACTTGTATGTGAATGCTTATAATTGCACACTTACATGTGTCTGTAGAAACCAACTTTCTCTACGTTTTATAAATCGTGCTTCGCAGCGTAAATATTTTCTTTTAGTTTTGCTATTTTGTCAGATAATACTTGAGAGAATTGTTGTTTATAGTTATAGTTTATTTTATTTTTTGTTTTATTTCAATTGAAAATGAATTTTCCTGTTCAAATCATCGTTGCGGTTTGTGTGTTAGTGTTTACGATTTGCAACTATCTTGTAAATGTTATTAAAAGCATCAACTGCTCAGTAAAGTTTTTTTGAGCTTTAATGCACATTTAGCACAGACTAGCTTTGGGTTTTAATATTTATAAAATCATACATAAAAAAGTAGTTTATAATTATTTAAACGCATGCGCAACCTTATTGGCAAATAAACTGTCATTCGCTTACCTCATCTCAAGCTGAAACTGTTTCCTACATTTTAAAAGTAAATCTCATATCAAACAATTTTAAAAAGAAGACAAAAAAAATGACCTCAAATTGTCCTCATAGACATTTTGTACTGACAAATAATTTTTAGACGTCTAGAGATCAATAAGAACTCCAAAATTCATATATTCCTTTGAATATTAATAAGTTTGCTGCCTGCCCAACGGGAGGAGATTTCGCTGATCAAATGGACAATTCTCGTGCTGGTCTTATCCTAGCTATTAAGCGACTTCGTTAGCTTTATGTCAGCTTCGGGCGTGAGGTTATTCAAATAGGTGCCACAACTGACCCAATTGTCGTTGATCCAATTTTTCCATCATATTCTGATCAGTTTTTCATTCCGCCGTACGGTTTCTCTAATATTAAAGATTCATTGGCATAGAGCAAAGAGCAATAAAAGTCGTTCTTCGGCCGTGGAATTCGAATTTAATATTTGTTAGTAAAAAAATGCTAAGTTGTCCCCCTAAGGACAGTTGGTACTAAAATGAAAAAAGCACCAGTTTTCCTTTCAGAGACTAGAACTTTTTATATCAGCCTAAGGAACATGAGGAACATGATGCCTTCACGCAGGTCAAAACCTCGCTCTTAAGTAATGAAAATAGTGGTGTACAATTCTTGCTTAGACTTCTCACTTAACATCTGCAATCACATAGCCATTTAGCGACTCATATACTATTCGTGTTTCTTAAGTCAACTCTTCAAAATTATTACAAACTTTTTATCATAATAACTATTATCGATAAACGAATCGTGACAATTGATTGGGGCTATCAAAAATTTGATGCTTTATAGCATGGCAATGGACGTTTACTGCGCTTTTTTTTTGTTTGGTTTCTTGATATGACGAATCAGTGAGGTAAGAGATAGAAAACATAGCCGCAGCTTAGTCCGTGTGCTACGACCAAAAGCCGCCTTGAGTTTTGAACCTGCGAACGGCGATTTCGTAGTCGCGACTCTTACCTACCCGTCACCGGCGTGACAGTGTGCCATCAGCCTTACTTATTGTGCACCTTGCAAGTGGCGCTCTACTGAACTTCCGTTGTAATAATTTTTCCGAAGGCGAGTGCGAAAGTTGCAATGTAATGAGCAGGAGAAGAAAGGCTTTGCTGATGCGCAATCGACTGTTGCTAGCTGCCGATGTAACTTCAGTCGGCTATTCAGCTTCCAACTGGCGTCTACTGATCAGGCGGGACTGATCAAGTCGCGGCTGGAAGTCACATTGAAAAAAACGCGCCTGCTGTGGCCTAAAAAAAGATGTGATTATGCACAACAATAGTTTGAAAACACAACTGGTCGACATAATTTTGAAAAAAAAAAACTTTTTATCAATAATTCTAGTACCAAAAAACATTCGACAAAGAAGACGTTTTCACACCCGAACCCGCATTTCGCTTTATTCTCATTAATCTTCTCTCTTAAACTTTTTACAACTCAGACAAGTGTAGATGATTGCGTTAGAGACCATTTTTAGAGTTAATCTTCAAAAATTTACTAGGACTAGTCAGCAATGGGTGTGTTGCAATTTCAAGGCGGACAGAGACATAGCAACAATGAAGCGAAATTTCACAATAAAATCGCATCATCAACGTCTTTTAAAAGCTAACAAGAGATATATGGGACAGTGATTACACCTTCGTTGTCTCGCAGTGAAGATAAAAGCCATGAATTCAGCAAAAACAACTTTGATTTGAACATCGACAACCAGTTTATTCACTACCTTTATATTGCGTCTATTGAACGCGTAAACGCAAACGCATGTCCATTCGCAGGCGTACAGACGTACAATTACGTATTCAATTAGCCTGAAACTACTATTTGTTTCCATATGGCTGTACGAATACTGCTCGATAGCAGTATTGGTGTTTACATACAGACAGCCATGATAGCTGTAATATTTTTGTGCACACACATACGTGAACATTTCGTAAGAAATTATATTCGAGCAGCAACGGTAACGTTTGCAATAAAATAATTGAAATTTTTATTTGACTTTTTATTCTTGTTGCCTTTTAATAATTTCCCAACGAGAATACTTTACGCTCATCCACACAACCATTCGATTGATATAAAGCTAATGGCGATTTGACAGACATCCAAGCCATGGCCGAGAAATGAAATTGCGCAGCGAAAATCTTGACGTTATTTGAGAACTCGACTAAAGAAATATATATTTTCTGGCCGCTTACTTTGTCATTTGGCAACACGTAAAATATGAAAGAGCCCATCCTGTCTTTATATAATACAAACAAAACAACATGTCTACAACATATTCCAAAACTTTAAAGGCGTTTTTTAAAATTTATTTATTAAAAAAATTACACTTTTTTTCAAAAGTTCGCTACGAGAATGAGTAGCCATAGGATGTGGACGAAGTCGTTTTTAATCATCGCCGAAGGATGAGGGGTACATTCAAGTTGTCGAAGCGTCCGCAACATCCACAAATAAGCTTCAAAGACTCCATTAAGCATAAATTCTGAATCACTCTCTCCGCCTGTGTGTAGTGTCTGTTGTAGACATTTTCATGCTCGCAAAAGTGGAACTTGGCCTTCAATCATTTGGTCGTTACTCATCGACCACGACAGATAAACGATATAAAATAGCGCTTTTATTTTCAAAACCCGAAAGAGCCGGTCACGCTCACCCGATATTACAGAGTATGGAAATTTAGTTTTTTCGCTGTTTTTTTAGTTTTTTTTATTAAAATAACAGTGACGGGTATCCAAGATTCGGTCCCGGCCGAATATAATTTCTTACATGTTTTTTCTAGATTCAAACTTCCACCCCCTCTCCTCTGCTTGGCTTTGACTTATATAGTCCTGGTAGTGATATTTTTTAACAGACTTCAAAAATAATTTTTTTTTGTTAGCGTTTAACCTCCGCAAATATTACCATTTTATTAGCTTTCTTTCCAACGCAACAAAAGTTGTCAAAAAGGCCCGTCTGGGCAATGCTAGTACTTTTTATATACTCTGCCGAGGTCCTGATTGATTTCTTTAGACTTATCATTATTTTTTTTTGACGAGAAAGGTCTTTAACATATAAAGGGGCGCCCAAGACACATAGGCTTAAACATAACCAGAAAATGACGCTGAACATATTCGGGTATGTGCGCGCTTGCATACAAACTTACTATGGTATAGTCCGCATCATAAGTGTTGTAAGGAGTAAATGAACGGTTGTGGATATGCCTTTGAAATAGAGAGCGATTTTGTCTTATGGAAGTCTCTCGTCCTCGCCTATTTAATATGGCCCCGTCCTTATATCAAATCTCGCTTAGTGCCATCGTGTTTAGACAGATGAGGCACATCTGTCCGCAATTTTGATGCCTCTGAAGACCTCAATAATACTGAAGCTGGTCAAACGGGCACCGTTTCAGTGAGTTGGCATAAATCGAGATCTTAGAAATGAACCCAAGGTCATTTGTTTAAAAATCGTACAAATATTCTTGAGAAGTTTACTTGAGAAATACTACCGTCGTTCGTTCACTAGCCATGTCCCGATTTCTCCCCCTCTCTCCCAGCAGCTCTCCCACGCAGTGATCCGCTTGATATGCTCGCAATCTGAACCTAAATTAAGCCGACTAAAGCGCTAAGTGATGATATGAACACTTGAACAGAATTTGGAAATTTTTAAAATAAACTACGACAAAATTTAAAACACAAAGGCTCTCAGCATTCACAAAGTGTTAAGTCCATTTTTTGTTTTAAGTATAAATAAAGACTTCCTTAGTTTTATTTCTATAAATGAAGGGAATGAGAAAGTCATCGAATTTTTCTTATTAGATGGCCGGGCGGTTTAATTGTTTTTTTGCAGTTAAATTAACCTGAGTGAACAAATAATCCTCATATGAAATTCATTTCGATAGAGAAAGTTGGGGTGTCGTAGAGATGATGACACAAGAAGGGAAACACGCACATTGATGGGCAGTGATGGATAAGATGAACAGGAACAGATACCCACAAGTTTAATAAACTCCTGCCAAGACATAGGAGAACTTAAAATAGACAATAACTTCGTGTGAATGCCCTACACTGCTTTACAATGGCTATCTGAAAATGCTACTTTATACGGGTAGAAAAGATGGCTCGATCCAATCGATTTTCAAGCGCTTAGGTCGTACATACGTATGTGTACAAATTTTATTAAAATATCCTGAAAATTGCGATTTGTACGATCATGTGGACAGACAGGCTGAAATGCATCCAGAAAATAATTTTGATAATGCAGGTGATGATGGAATCACGGACTGCGCTGCAAATCTAATAGACTCGCATGCACGATGCAGGATATAGACAATAATTAAGGGGTGACCCAAATCATGCCGCCAGCACTATTTAATTGTATCTAAACAAACATTCATAGCTTACATTCAAATCATGCTTTTGTGGTACGTTCTCGTCAATTGTGACGGACTTCTCGATTTGATCCTATTTGAAAAACATACCACTCAGAGCTATTGACATATCATTATTATTAATTTAACTTTGAGTCATGTGTCTTGTTACGTCCCCTTTTCTTTTCTTTTCTTTTCTTTTCTTTTGTTTTCTTTTCTTTTTCGTTTAAAATCTTTAACAATCAAAAATTGAAAAATCAATGATTTGAGTTTTGTGGCGATTTGGTTTAATTTTAATTACATTATATTGCGTGCGCTAATTGTGATTGTGTGTGTTTTGATACGCGATCCACATACTGCAGCCTTGATTTATTTTTACAACAAAAAAGAAAAACCAATCTGTTCAAGCTTTACAGGTTTGCAGACAGATCGTTTTTACTTATTTTTATTTTTTTGCCAAGTCTTAGCCGTGACTATATAAGCGCACACAATTTTTATATCGCATGGAATTGAAAACAGTTCAAGTAACTGCAAAAACCGGTGTCGTGCATAAATTGAGATTCACAAACAAGTGGAACAACTGCAGCACACCACTTACTCTGCCTGCTCCAAATATGACGATCGATTTGACAACATTCTAAACGGCTTTAATGAACTGCGTTAAAAGCGTGATCGCCAATAGCAACTACGCAGCGTTCAACTTAAGCCAAATGTCTGCGTAATGCGATATAATCAAATGTTTCGTAATCAAGCAATCATCGACGGGCATTAGTTCGATGACAAATATTATTTTGCGTCAAATACATTCGAAAATCGAAACAAACGGACAAATGGACAAATTAACATACATATGTCTTTAACAATGTTGCAAATGTAAGAGAGAGAGAGAGAGAGAGAGAGAGAGAGTGAGAAATAATTGCACAGTAAATGAATCAAAAATGACAAAATGTTGATAACTATTTCCACACGTAACACGTAACATATAACACAGCTAGCTACCTACAGTTTTACTTCCATGCGACATATGCGTACATTTGAAGCGATTCTAAAAGCGTTTATCAATGACAACCAGCACGTTTGGTGTTACGAAAAACTAAAATGAGGAGAAGAATGAATTCACAGTTGCTCTTTGCTCGCCCCCTTATAATAAAATTTAACAACATCGACACACAACCGACACAACAATAATAATACCTATGCTATGCGTGTGTGTGTGTGTGTGTGTGTGTGTAGAAATGATTCGAACCAAACAAGCAGATTTTACAACAGAAAAATGACAACAACATCGATATTTCAAAAGCACATCCGCAGACACACGTTTTTATATTCGCAAATAACCACATGAATCCTCTATATGACCTAAATGCAAACGTGTTTAACATTGAGGCAACCAGTCACCGATCAACAACAACCACAAACGTGTACATAAAACTTTGGCTTTTCACTTAAAAAGTCCACGACACATATGACTAGCATGTTTCCGTCCCGCATATTCCATATTCCACATTCTACGAGCCAGCGACAACTGGCAAAGACCTCTTTGACAATTCAATTCTAAGCCCATTAAAATCCCTATTTAACTAAACAACACTTTGATTTTCGCTCAACTCAAACTTGACTGTAAATTAGCTAACACTGCATATGTGTGTATGTCGGATTTTCCTGCTTCCCCCTGCCCCCCCCCCAATCATTCCTGTGCTACATATAAACTCACCTTTTTAGCGTCTTTGGTTATCCTCTGTGTTGTCTAGTCATAGGACATTAGAAAAACTTTCATTTTATGATAATTAAGCCAAGTGATAATAAAATTGTTGTGTTCGTTTAACGGCCACAAGGAGTGTTTGCTTTCGCAACTTGAAAAACTATAAACCGGAATTTTACATTTTTTTAATTTCGACGCATGGAATTTGAAGTTATGTCTACACACACATAAAATTTTGGAATCTTTCCAACTGAAATAAAGAACCTCGCGTCCTAACATAGACGCTTCCATTTCAAATACATGCAGTTTGTGCCACTTACATAAGGCCACTTAATGTGCGGGTCGTCTTGCCTTTCTTCGCCCAACATGCTACGACCTATGTGGCAGAAATCGTCATTGACAACAGCCCTACGCCGGCGTTTACATTAAAGAATGATTTCGGATAAGGATTTCGTACAATGAAATCAATTCACTCAAAAGCACTAGAAAATAATATGACCTGACGGCCATCAAAACTAGGGGCGCTTTTTAAAGTTGCTTGAAAGGAAGTGAGAAAGATAAGCTCGCGGCCATGTCAATCCTGTACCGCTTCGCTCAATGCAATACCATTCTCCATCTGTTTTTGTCGTAACTGACCAAAAATGGCATCGTGTCTCCACATAAAGATCTATTGTGTTTACCCTACACCGCTAGGGACTTAGGCCGTATTCATTTTTGCGGATGTATGTAACACCCAGAAAGGATTAAGATGAACATATCTTTTACTATACCGACAGATTCGGAATCGATTTCTGAATGGGCTTAAGCCTGCCTCCTCGTCTGATGGCGTTCAACCCACAGATCGCAATTTTTGAGAGTTTCTACGAAATTTGGTACACTAACGTGGTTTGTTTCGAAGCCGAACCCTTCTCCTCAAGTCGACTTAGATCGTACCAGTCTTCATTTAATACGGCAAAAAAACTATTTTTCAACAATTTTGGTTGAAAAATATAAAAAATTACAAGTCTTTTCCAAAATAGATGGTTAGATATGATGCGTGCTCGTAAACACGCCCAGATCTAGCTTATTTTCAATAGCGTTCGGTCTTGGGCCAGAAGCTTGCCATTGTATCAATTTTCATCAAAAAATTTGGAAGTTTGGACCTGTAAGCTAAGTAGACCTGTAAGAACTAATTGACGAACTTGTTCAAATCCATTGAGAAACGAATCAAACTCGTTTAATACAATAAAATAAAACTTGACATATTCTGACCACATTTGAGGTAGAGTGCAAACATATCCTCGATTTTATTTTTATGTTTCTTTTTGAAAAATCGCTTAAATATCGATAATTGGTTCGACAAATTGCAGTTTATCGAAAAAAGTTGGATGATCCTCACTAGAGCATCTCGTTTTGAAGCCGCTTGAAGCTAGGATTTCAACGCAATTGGATGGCCATGGAAGAAGTCAACGATGTATGGCAAGTTCCAAAAGACGGTTTCGACAAAAGCGCTTTTAAATTTTCAAATTGCAATAATGAGAGACGTATGGCCCGCATCAAACAACTGGTTTATTGGTTACTTGGCGTGACGCTATTGTTGCTAACATTCTAACATTTGTTGCCTCCGACCGTTGCTCGGAGGTGTTCGAAAAATCGGCGTTTTGGATCATTTCATCAGCCTGTACATCATTTACGGATACGCTGAGGAATGCTTAAGCAAAAAAAAAAAAAAAACAAACCAAGATTCGATTGCTATATATTTTTATGATCACATCAGGCCTCATTCTAACATCCAGAGCCTTCATCTACTTGATTTGATCTGATTTGATGTTTTAACCCCATCTTCGTGTCTGTCCGTTATTAGAAAGCTTCATTAATCAATAACCGGCGGTTTTTACGGCGGTTACTCTTAGGTGTTGTGCATTTGCGGTCGGCCTTCTTAGGTATTGCCAACTGGTCGATCTGTCTCTTTGCGTTTTCTTTTTTGCCAAAACACAGACATTTAGGGCCTCTAATGTGTTCATTAAGGAAGGGAATCATATAAAATTAATGACTAATTTTTTTGTTTAAATTGAGTGATCATCTTAGAAGATGTTAGAAATCCTAGATTAACTAAAAATAAATTGTGTGATGAAAATAATATAATGTTTTCCTCTAAACATTTATGTAAAAGTTACAGTGACGAGAAAGGGAGCAACAGTTGGCGAAGCGTACGACACCACACAGTCTGCTTTGCTCCCAGAGTGTTTGTATGAATCAAGTTCAACCTGCATTCAAACTGAAAGCAGACATTGCCGCCGCGAACGATTATAAGACACGCAAATCAACATTAGTGTCAAGATCGTCTTAATATTTACAACATCTTGTTCGATGGTAATTTCACAATGATTAACAGCGTTAACCTGACACACTAATCAACAGTGTTTCTATTGTTTAACATACCTCTAGCTCCAGCTAAGGGCATTGACACTCGGTATTCAAAATCATATTGAAATTAAGTTATTTGCTCTCTCTCTTAAAACCGCAATAAACGCCAGTATATGCCATCGTGTTGTTCACAACACCAATGTGTTTGCATATTTTTTACGCCTAAGATGAACTTTCTTTACTACTAAGCATTTTTAAACAGGACCTCGTTGGAAATTGTAGTTTTATAAGCTTCTTAGAGTAGCGCGTCAAGTAGAGCGTCAACGCAAATCGTTTTTACCTTTTTAATGCTTTTAATGCATTAATGAGTTCGATTAGTTTGGCCTCCTTTTCCCGATCAAATATGCCTAAGAAATGCAAACAAAGACTCAATGTTTGATATGTGAAGGGATTTTCAAGCAATAATAACCTGCCGACTGATACAATTAGTAAATGAGATAAGACCTAAAATTTCATCATAACTAAAATCTAAAATAATTACACACTTTCATAACTAATCCGTGAACAAAAAATAGGAAATATTTGTCGTCAGTGCGTTTAGCGAAGAACTTTGTTTTTAAAAAAACTCCTTTCTTTCCATCGAGCTCCGGAATAATGTGTGCTTTTAATTGGAAATTATAGGCTGGAATCGAGCCCATTTTCAAACTTGCTCTTTGGGTCGAGTTTATTCCGGCGTTAGGCACCGTACAGGCAAACAAACAAAGCGGAACGACAGACGTTTAAGACATGCTTAAGTCGATTCAGATTTCAGATTCAGATTCTGAATGTTGCAAATGCAGGGACAAATCTTGTATATATACATTCTTATGTGATTATGAATATAGAGACAGAGTTGCTATAAGACTGACATTTTTCTTGTATTCTGGATTTTTTATTATTGAATACAAATCAAGTACGTGCCAGTTGTGGTAATTATTATATTAATCATATTACCAAAATACCTGATCATAGTAAAACGAAATGTATTATGCACACACGTACCCCTGCCGTACCGTATGCGTAATGAATGGATTGCAAAATATGGGCAACCGTTGACAATTGCAGAGTGTTTAGAACATTATCGCACCGGAAATAATCATAAGAAACTTAAGCCATAAGACCTTAAAGAGAGTCTTTAGTTACCGTTACTTTTAATACGTTAACGCGATAATCTAACAGAATATGAAAAACCAATAAAGGTTAAAGCTATGTTCACTGTGTCAGAACGTTTGTAACATTCAGAAAAAAAGCTTCGAAGCCCTCATAAAGACTAAATATTCTTAATGAGTATCAAAATCTGAATCGATCTCGAGGTGCTCTTTAGTCCGTCTATTCTAAGTTATGGATGTGTGCGGTAAAAAAAATCAAGATATTATCTGCAAATTTGCCAAAAACATTGCAAGTTGCCGTCTGTTCGTATTTCAAACAGGCCAAATCGGTCAAAAGTCACACCTACAGTACAACATAAGTTGATCGGTGTTTTCAAAAGCCAAAAGCAGTAAAAATTTTCACCTGCATTATGCGGTCGATTTTACAACACCTCTGCAAAAGGAAGAAAATCCGCCATGCATACTAAATATTGTACCCGCCACTGAAGTATGGGGTTTTACTCGTTTTGTCACAATATTTGCAGCTCCCGAAGGGAAGCTTCAGACACCTTTTAAGGTATATACATATATATATATATATATATATATTCTTGATCAGCCTGAAATTTTGAATTGATTGGACCATGTCTGTCCGTCTGTGTGTTGTTAACACACTCCTAGTCGCAAAAATGAAGATATCGGTGTCAAATTTGACAGAAACATTGCAAATTCTTGCACGCAGGTTAGTATTGAAAATGGGCCTAATTGGTCAGAGTACAAGCCCGCAGTGAAGCGTAACCTGAACGCAACCCCGTTTCTATTAATAAAAATTTGTTTTCGGGCACGCACACACAAAGTTACAGATTAAATTAAATTAAATTTTTGCTTTTTTCACTTATTTGAAGTTTGACGCTTGCTAATCAGAAGGTAAGCAAAACAGAATGTTTAAAAACTATTTTGCATATATATATATAACTGCAATCCTCTAACGAAGACATCTTGTGTGCCCACAAAAGAGGTTAATTCTAAAGTAAATGTGGCAGATACCACGACCTCGTGGATTAATAATACGAGCTTCTTAATAATACCCGAGGTATGGTTATCAAATAAAAGGCCTTGGAGCGTAGAATGAGCTGAGTTTGTTAATTCTAAATCAACGCCGTCACGATATGGTGGATAAATTATTTCTGAAAAATACCGTCTATATTGGTTTCATAAAAAAAGAGCTAATTTTGTTAATTTTAAATGAATTATGATGGACCTCATTATACGGTAGATTCAATTTTCTTAGCAATACCTTTTAGTGAAATAAAAGGTGAAAGATGAACATTTTATTTATTCACTTTTTTTATGACGATAAATAAAAGCATGGGAAGGAAGCCAACGATTTAATGGCGGTGGATATGCGAGATTCAGCCACGCCCGAATATAACTTTCTTACTTGTCGTTTTTTCTTCTAAAGATTTTTTTAACACAAAGCTAGCGAACATGAAAGTGTTCGACCACAACTCAATGTAACTTTTTTCAATAATTTTTTGCTTCTACCAGTTCCATATTCGCGTAAAAGTACCGACAGATATGGTATTAAGAAAATTAAGCTATGGTCGATCAATTTGCATACAAAAAACATATTAGTTGCGAGCGAAAAATATATGCGGGGAACCAAATTTGCATGTTAGCCACTGCTCCGAGATATTAAATATTTTGTCCTCCAGTTCACCATGACTTTCATATACTAACACTTTTTTCATGTACATACTAAACTCAAATTAACATTTAGTAGGTCTACGGGGACGTTTAAAATAAATTCTTGTAAAGAATTTAGCTCGAAATTAGCTTCAACGCCTATACATTAGCCATAAAAAAAATTAATATCTCCCAAGATTATATTTAGTCGAAATTTAGTACTTCCCACGCCCGGACATTATACTTCATCAAGTCGTAAATGCATACACATGTATATAGTGAACTATAGATATTTACACAATTTCACGTATATGCTAAAATGCAAGCATTAGAAAAGAGCAAAGCAACACTTTTTTCGTACGAGTAAATAACTCTGAATGCGTAAATAACTAAGAACTAAAATGTACTTCTTCGAAATAATTATAAAATCATCAGCACACCTTGCATTGCCAATAGCAAGAACCCACATGTTTTACAAATTAAAAGAAACACACATACATACAAATAAGTTAAAAAAAAAGGTCGATAGTTTCTATGTTATTGAACCATGCATAAGAGAAATTAATAAATAAAAGGCTTAAATCGAATTATTTGATACTTACACTGTGTTTGCGCTTTGTTAACTAATCGCTGGCGAACCTATCATCACCTATCCTCCTCACCCTCTTAATCTTGTCTAGATATTTTGACATGAATTCGCGTATTCGCGTATGCGTCTAACGCTAATTTAAAAAGCTACCTGGAGGCCAAATCAATTTCACTTGTTTCAGAAATTTGGATATTGGGTTGAGAGCATCCGCTTATATAGAGATTGGGAAAGTGCAACTAAGAATACTGTCGTGAAAACTATCTTCATATTTATTGAAGCAATACATTTTTACTTATAAGCAAACATCAAATATTCTAAATAACGTAAATCTACATTTCGTCAATTAGTTGACGACTTTTTCGAAGCTTCCAATGAAACATTAAAAAGAAATACCGAATCTTCTGTATTGCACATAGACGTGCCTTTGTCAAATGTCATCATCGCTTTTAGCTGCTTTGTTTATACTGGTTTACCATAAGCACAAACTCGCGGAGACGGCAACAAAATACGCCTTTAAATACTTAATATTTATTACAACAGTATGCGCGCACACATGTTTAGCTTATTATATTTAAAGAAGAAGGCCGCACCTTCTCCTCTAATAAAATTTCCATATTAGTGGTTAGTTGGAATCTTAATAATATATATGTAACTCAATCAAGAATTTAATTCAATCCAAGAATGTTGTATTTTCCGTAAATGCCCCGCATAAGCGCAAAGTTTTGCCCGCCACAAGACCTCTTAGGAACTGCGGCATATCTGACAGCTCAATTCTTCCATTCATATCCGCACAATCGTTACCCAAACGTATGACATATTCCTTGCTAATTGGCTCTTGATGTAATTTATTTTCGAAACTTGAATTCAGAATATCAATCAAAGTTTGTGAATGTCCGGTCTGCTCGCTTACTTTTCCATTATATTTGCGAATATTATAACAGCCATTATTCTCCATCATTTCTTTAAAGTGTGTCTTAATCTCAGTCGCTCTGACACCTTTGGGGTCAATGTCGACAATGCTCTCGAAACACTTGAATTGATAAAACTGAAGTTCAAGTTTTATTATTTGGATCAAAATCGGTTCGATGTTTGGGAATGATTCAGCAATTGAATCTTTTATTTTAACTGCTTCAATGTCTCGGGAGAGACGACATAAATCGGCCAATGTTTCGTTTACAGCCTGTTCAAATACGTCTAAAACGTTTGAGTTGATAAAAATGTTCTGTTGAAGTGAAAATAATAAAAGTAAATGCTTCTCGCCTATCAACTAAATATATAGTTTCAAATACCTTTAACTTCAGTATAGTGCTATGGAGTAAAGGTACTACCGTCAATTGATAGACTTCGCCTACGTTTCGTGTCTCCAGATACGTAAGAACTTTAAAGCCTTCATTAGTATCATCGAATAGGCGCTTCTACACTTAAAAAAGTTGCATTGAAAAATAAAACGTTCAAAGCAAAGCTTAAAACAAAACATACTTATTATGTACAACTTGGACTGATTTCTTTACCACCACTACCACTAGTTTCAAACAAGAAGGAAGAAGATTTCCTAATTAATTATGATGGCGATATTTGTTGCCATAGCTTTATTGAATTACGATATATATGAAAAACGATTTAATTCACGCGATTAGACGATGGAAGGAATTACCTTCACCACCCAAAGAAACCGTTACTATGCGATGTTTTGCTTTCGGTCATAGGCCAAATAATCCACACTTTTCCGATAAGCTAACAAAATTGGATCGAAACAGTTTAACGCCAGAGAAGATTGAGGGCTATGGACAAAATACTCTACCAACTCTCTGACGAACACGAAACCAAACTTTTCCAGTGTCGACAGAGAGGAAGCATATCAGCACCAAAGTACTTTACTAGCCAACTCAACAGCAGTTTCACCTTTGGCGCAAGACGATTTTGACGATATACCGCATGAAAATTGGGCTTTACAGCCCGCGGTATTAACTGCGGTTAATACTATTCAACAGTTAATCAGCCGAATGGTATCGTCGTACTCAAGGGGAGTATAGTGAAATCCGGCAACGGTTTTCAATTGCATGCTTGTATGGTATGCCAAATGAAATTTTTTAGCGTGGAAGCCTTAAAACAACATTACACACAAACTCACGGCACTCCAATGGTAAGTGTGCCAAGCATCAATTTGGAGAAAAATCTTGCAAACACTTGCAAAACGGAAAATGATATAAAGTCTGCAGACCAGGAAATTCAAATAGTAAAACACAACAATATTGCACAACCATCTGAATCAATTTTGAATAATTGTGATCCCGATCCTACCAAGCAGCAAAAGACAATTTTGATAAGCAATAAATGTAAAAATCCGAGAAGAAAGTGTTCTTTGCCCTATAATCTGAACACAATGGCTCTGCATTATCAGCAGTTGAGAAGATTTTGCAAAAAGTTGCAAAAGAAACGTCAAAATCTAGAACAAAATGTTGAACAATTGCAATCACAGCCGACCAAAAAATCGGTCAAAAACTTTTCGAAAATCAAAAACACAGCAAATGCTTCTTTACAATCGATTAAATGCAGCCAAGCGTAGAATCTCAATAAGAAGCAATAGTAATTAATAATCAATTACTAAACAAATTTAATTCGAATAAGAAAATTTCAATCATTCTATGCAAAATGACGAGGTCGTCAAATGTGTCTGTTTGTGTCCTCTTCACTAGTACAAAAACAGAGATTTAACAGTGTAAAAATGTTAAAGGCACTTTCTAACATAATTTTGAAACCTACTTTTTACCATAGACTGAAAATTTTTATCCGGAGCCAAGTTGACCACGCTTGATTGATAGCTTGTCCGGCCTTGAAATCTTCTGCTAATCGAACTGCTGATGACACCCAGATGCTTACTTAAGTCAATTTAACACTGCGACTATCGCATGGGTTAATACGAAGTTTTTGAACTTTTGACTTGAAAATGGTTATAAATTTCCAAGATTTTTTAATATATTTTAATATAAACCGGCGCTTAAATACTATGATCAGTTTGTCTTAACATTATCGAATTTTCAGGATCGAAAAAGTCATGTTTGTGATAAATTTCAGCTTCCTATGCTAACGTTTCATAAAGATTACGTATCAAAACTACCCTACCTACATAACGGTGGAAATAGGTACACGCAAAATTTCGCTAGTTCTAGAGGAAATTTTTTTTCATTTATTTATTTATTTATTTCCATTTATTTTGAAATCTTGAGGACGTAAACGAAGTTCCCCGAGACGCAAAGACAGACAGACAGATATTAGTAATACATTTACTCTACCTTTGTTTTAATGGTTCTACTTACAAATCTAATATTCTCTCCGAAGTGTGCATAACAACACCTAAAACATAACAAATTCACCTGTTTGTACGCAGGAATAGGTTTTGATTGTTCCCATAATTCTTGCCAGATATTACCAGGAGCGGACATTCGACCACTTAGTTGATATACTTTCTGACCGTTTTCTAAAAAAGATTGCAATGTATGTAGGAAGACATAGGTATATATATACATACATATGTATATAAGTGTACGTATGTATATATAGTACATATGTATATATATACATTTACTAAATAATAGAGTAAATATGAAGATGCCATGTGATAATTACCATCAACGGACTCGACCCAATCAACAGGACTGTACCATCTTATAAAATCTTCTAATTTACCTAAAGGATTGGCAGCCTTAAAAGCGTCCATATCAGATTGCAAGGATGAGGCCATTTTTTGTCTGATTTGATCTTAATAGAGAATAGAATCGTAGATTGTACTTCATTTCACCCTTTTCATAGTTCTATGAAGATTTTTTCACTTACCCGCGCTGAGTATACCTTCATTGTCATCTAAGAATTGATCCTCAGTTTTTGGCACTACCTCTTGCGTAACTGGTATATACAAATATTCGTCAGCAGCTATCAGCTTTGCGTTCCCTAAACGCTTTAAGCGTCCGTCCGCTTTATTTGCGTCTTTTTCAATTTTGGTGCTTTTGCTTGACAAAACATTTTCAGCGTCTCCGGCGGTTTCACGTTCCTCATGATCCAAACAATCGTAGAATTCATCCTCGTCATTCAAGCTGTCCGATAAATTAAGTTCGCTTTCTGTTACATAGCTCGGGACTTGGCGGTGTGCTTTAAATTCCCTTTCTAGCCGTCGCTCTATGCATATGTTTAACATTTGCAACTTTTGATGCAGTAGACAAGTTTTGGTATCAGGAAATCCTAAAGATATTCTGTTCACACAAAGATGAGAAAATGTCAATTAATTACTCTTTTCGTGTTATTATGTATTGGAAGACTTATATTCGACTTTTTGTTTACAACATCAGACGCAGCCTTATGGATTTCTCAGCTTTCAAAAAGATTTGGGCTTTAAATCAAAATATTTAAATATTTCGGGGGGAAGTAAATCAATAGATAACCTTTGCAAACACCTCCCCGATCAGCTAAATCATACTAAGCTATGCATTAATTTATGGAAGACCGTATAGTTTGTCCGACATTTCAAATCAAAATTTTATGGAACCAAATGTGTGCGATAAACTGATTACTGTAGAGCATCTGAGATTTCTTAACAAAAAATTGCACTTAGGAAAGTTTCTCTTCCCCGTTTAAAAAGTTCTGCATGGAGCAAAACAAAACTCGACTATATGATGGATGCGTTAAAATTTCCCAAGTAAGCGCTTACAATTTTCGTCGTTAGTGAAGAAAGTCGACGTCATTCCTCAACCAACGATCAATTTCAGATACTTTGCCTCTACTGCACACTTTAATAGAACTGGGTGCGAACGGTAGCTGGTAACTGGTATTAAGCGTGTAGCTAACTTAAAGTCCTCGATATGTTTCTTTTGTCTAAAACAAGTAATCAATCGTTCATATTCACATACACAGTCATATGCAGAGAGATCGCTCAAACGGCTAAACGCGATAAAAAAATAGAACAAAATTCAATAAAGATAATTGCACTGAACACTGGCATTACCGTTCATAAGTGCAGACAAAATCAACACAAAACATAAACGAGTTTGCCATTAACTCAAAACGCGTGACGTACGCAGAAAGGGCGAGAAGCATATCATGCACCGGGGCTTGTGTGTTCGCTCAAAATAAAAAAGAAACCTTTATAGCAATCTATATACCATCGCCATTACCATCAATAGCATCAATACCATCATCATTATCATTTTAATAACATTAACAGAATAAAAACCGTGTAAAATGATATTACAACGTTTTAAGGATGATAGACTTTTTTTATATGGCTTTTGACATTAAATGCGTTTAAGTGCGTTTTTCACTTAAATGCACAAGAGTTAGAAACGGTAATTATTGAGTTTAGTGCTCTGCATATTAACTTATCACTCCCACTCAATCGCCGTAATAATGCTGTACGAGAGAGATTATTTCCTATCTTTTCGGTGTCCTTCTTAAAGCAAAAGATAAAACGAAATTTTGATTGAACTTAAAGGTGAAAAAAGGAAACTGCTGTCCATCCAACGTCAGTTTTGTCAAATGTTAAGCAAAATGTAATGAAAAAAAAAAAGCAAAAATTGCGAAAGGGATAAAATTAGGAAGAAGGGATAATCCCTGGGAAGTGACATAGTAACAGCATAGCATTGCCTGTGCAAAAGTAGTCAAGAAAATCCTAACAAGTGAAAATAACATTTTAAAAGACTCCTGTTCACGAAGTCAATGTGTCAAATAGTTGTGTTATCACGCTATGCATAGCGAGCTAAGTTTATAGCCAAGTATTCGTTCGGTGCTTGCACTTTACACCTAACGACATACGAGTCGTGCATTACACTTATTGGTGCGATTTACAAACAGAAAAGTATATCGTTCACTACGTTGCATCCATAGCAAGTAAGTCTTCTACAATGCAAGGTATGTTCACATATTCGCATATACATATGCGCGTACGTGAACGTCAACACATGCATAATAACATCGCTTGAATGGATGGATAAACGGCGCGTCTTTATTGCTACTTAAAAATTTACAAAGACAAGAACGATAAAGAAAAGGCAAATTGAAATCGCATTTATCGAAGCGTTCAGCACGCACTTGCCCTAAAAAGATGGAAGAAGAGATATTGCCGCATATTTTATAATATCGCGTACAATTCATATCGAATATGTTTGTATGTAAACAATTCGGGGAGAAAGGTAAAGAAGACATCATGCTATTAGATAAGTGACGCATTGAAACTCTATTTTATTACTTTTATATATCAGATGAAAATCACTTATATTCTCTAATTAAACCGTACGAATCCGCAATTCCGCACACTCTTGATAATTTACGCAACCGAAGCACTGAAAAGTTCTTACAACCCAAATAATTAAATTTTGCTATTACAAAAAAAGAAAAAATGACTTGATTCTCTTAAGAAGAGACCCCACTGTAACAATCTGCACTTTTGACACTTTTTCGAGGTGGAAGGAAAGACAGCGTAATAATAGTATTCGAGGAGGTTGTTAAGTGCACATTTAATAAAAAAAAAAAAAACAAATTAGTTTTAAAAGATGGCAAACATTCTTCTTGGGAGGCATCTTTACTTTAAGGCGTTCGGCGACATGCACTGTAGCTGGTGCAAATATGGTTTTGAAGAAATTCTACACACCTACTGCACCTAGTGAAACATAGATGAGATTTTAAAAACATTCCCGTTTGTGTGATTAGCGAGCACTTGAATAAAAAATTTTAATTTTCTATCAAAAAAAAAAAACAATATTTTGTTAAATAAATAGGGTTGAAATTAAGTTGTCGAGAATCCTCTAGATACTTGCCTTCAAATGTTTTTGTAAAAATTTTGGGAAGAATTCGAATACGAAAACAATAAAAATTGTTTCAATTATGCCTCGTACCGCTTTGAGAAAAAAGCATTTAAAGTTTTGAAACCCTTTACGTATATATATATATATATATGTTTCTCTATTTTTTTCTTCTATTAGTTTGCAATCGCGGGATCATAAGAATGTCCTGGCGTGCTCAAATAATCTCTTTCGCTCCCCGCAAATTTTTTGTGACAAGACGCGTCTTTCGTTACATCCGTCGAACACAGAACGGGATGTTTTGCGCTTCAGTTTTTGAAAAGTCGAAATTGGCGTTCCACCGTTAAAATGATTACCTTTTCCACTTGTTTTTTTTTTTAAGGAATTCACACTACATGTCAACGAGATGAAAATGTATCCCAACAGTTACGGAAAATCCGGAACGGAAAACATGCAAAGCATATCTTTACCAACGGTTACCGCAATTCTCTTAAGCATTTTAGTCGCCGTACGAGCACAATGCCCCTGGCAACGTGAAATACCAGATTTGCAGACATCTTGCATATGTGCTTATAATCTTGGCAGAGAACTTTCAGTACAGTGCGATCAAGTAAGTGTTTTGCCTCAAATTATGTTCCTTCAAATCAATAATCAATTGTTCTTGTCGTTAGGTGAACTTCTCAACGTTAATTGAGGCGCTAAATAAGTATGCCAGGAATAAGTCCATCGATTTGTTATACGTTAATAATTCCACTGTCAATGCACTGGCCGATGACATTTTTGCAAATCTCAGTCTACATAACGTTCAATTATCAAGCTGCAAGATAAATAAAATCAGTAATGCGACGTTTCGGGGACAAGAAAGGGTATTGAAAAATCTCAATTTGCAGGACAATTTACTCTCCGAACTGCCGATCGGTGGCATTCGCACGTTAAGCATTCTTAACTTGCTAGACCTCTCTAAAAACCGGATATCCTTTGTTCCAGACGGTGCTTTTCAAGGACTCACAAAGCTATCCACATTAAAGCTTAACGATAACAATGTTACTTTGTCTGGCAAAGCTTTTCGCGGCTTAGAGAGTAGTCTAAAAAATTTAAATTTGAAAGGTACGCGCCAACGTCGTGTTCCTGAATGTATAAGAGGTCTAAAAAGTCTGGCTTTTCTGGATCTATCACTAAACGGAATTAAAGAGTTGCCTGGTGCTGGAGGCATTCGAACTTTTGAAGGTTTGGACTCTCTAACCGCCTTGAATTTAGAACGCAATCTAATACAAAATCTCGGAGAAACTTCGTTCGTTGGGGCGCGCAAAACTCTTAGTTCGTTAAGCTTATTGAATAATTTATTAGCGGAATTTCCAGTGGGTGCTATACATGCCTTAAAAGAACTACGCGTACTCGATATAGGCTTTAATCTGTTAACGAATTTGCCAGAGGCAGCCTTTCGTGGCAATCCAAGCATAACACTATTGGCATTGGATGGTAATCCTTTGTCTACGGTACCACACAGAGCGTTCACGCACCTCAACGCCACTTTGAGAGGCTTATCACTCGGTGGACGTTCCCTACATTGTGATTGTAAGTTACGTTGGGTGGCGGAGTGGATACGTAATGGAGATTTGCAGGTAGTATTTAACATTTTTTGAAAGGCGCCATTTTTACCGTGAAACTTCTAATTTTAAAGGTGACTTCCCGCGAACGAAATCCTCAATTTTGTGGTAGTCCTAAACATTTCCGTGATAGAGGTTTCTATTCGCTGCAGCCGGATGAATTAATTTGCCCCGCAACCGAAGATAAAATGAATACATCCTTTGGCGTAATTGAAACGTTAATATCCCGCCAAAAACCAACAATAGCACCAAACAAACGAATTAATGATACAGACATAGATCTCGCTGGGACTAGCGCTACCAAAAAAACATTTACACAGGCAACAACAACAACAACGACAACAGCAGCAATTAGCGTGAGTTCTACGGTATCTACCACCAGCAAAACCACTCCAACTCATTCCCCTTCTACTAGCGCTACCTCGACAACTTTAGCAGTAAGATAAATATTTATCTTGTATTGAATAGAATTTAGTTTAGTTTCAAATTTTCAGAGCAAGACTACACCTACAACCGAAGTTCCCGTGAGCATTAGTAGTAATTTGCCAGAACAACCGGTTCAACCCACTGTCCAAACGAACACCGGCACTGGCTCGGCTTCACCTACTACTTTCACTGGCGGCAGCAATAATCCAAATTCAAATTTGAAACAACTGCCATCATGGCGCCAAAACTCTAATGCTAATAATGGCGGAACGCAGCACAAACAGCAAAGACCACCCCTAGTACTTGGTTTTCCATCCCAAAGGGGCACCCGAGTCGATGACTCAAATGAAGTACAGGTTAAAAATGCCTTTCGCCAAGACAACTCCGTCATTATTCAGTGGGACTCTGACACCGCCAACATTTTAGGTTTTCGAGTCGTCTATCGTCTGTTTGGGGAGAAATCTTTCAAACAAGGTCCTCCTTTGGAGGCTAGCGAACGTGAATTTAAAATCAAGAATGTACCAGCTCAAGAATGTATCATCGTTTGCGTTATATCGCTTGAAGAGCTGCACGTAACACCGGAAACCGTACCCTATCAGCAATGCAGAGAAGTACGCACTGTTTCTTCGCAAACATCCAACATGGATAAAATAACTATAGCAGCGAGCGCTGCAATTTGCGGCACAATTATTGTCGCTGTAATCGTTTTTATTGCTGCAAGTCGGTAAGTAGGTCTCGCTCAATTTTATAAATGTAGAAGCTTTCGGTAGCTTTCGATATTCTGGACATGACAATATAAAGTTGTGTTGCTTGGCGAGAACTTATATTTGACATATCGAAAGAAGCAGTCGATGACTTCGGTTTTTGAAAGCAGTGTAAACAATGCTTCATCGCATCCGATGGGTGTGTCATTTGTGCCGTGTATATCTGACCAAGTGCGGAGCACAATTATCATCTATGGGCCGGAGCTTCTAGATCTTTCATGCAGACTTCTCCATTTAAAAAATCATTCAATTTTGCAAACATTAAAATTTTTCTTCAATTAATTTCTTCAATATATTTTGTACTTTCCTTTTCCATTGAAATTTTCACACTTTTTCTTTGCTTAAACTGACAGACGCTCACGTAAGTTGCAAACGACGCAACAAAAGAGCCCTTTACCAATCGGAGGTTTACCCGTAAATTGCTGCGGGCCCGCCAGCTCTCCAGGCCCACTTGGTTCCATTGCAACTCTGTCGGCATTCAACAATCACAAAGTAAGCTCACTTCCTAAGAATTCACATTTCATTTCATTTATACCCAACAGATTCTCTTTCTGAATTCGGTATATAATGGCTTCGAATATAATTTACATTCTTTTTAGGAATGGGATCAAGTTTCTGCTTATAGTGGCCGTTCTATACCACGTCCTCGTGTTTATCCCATGGACAATCAGGATGATATGCGCAGTTACTTTTCTGGTATGCCTGGAAAGGTGGCCAAACCAAGGTAGGTAAAACGAGCTTTACGGGTACAGAGGGCAATTGTAAAATATACATGACACGATTATGTACACAGATCAATTTAATTGATTATCCGCTTTTGTATTACATATATATATACGTATGCATCATTTTCATTACCATTTACACAATCATTCATTTCACCCGCAAAAAAAAAAAAAAAAAAATACACAGATCAATCGCCGACGGCCAATCACAGCATAGCTTCTCAAATAATTCGCATCGCGGCTACTTGGGTTCAGCTTTTCCCACGAATTTAGTCAATTCACGTCCTGAACTGCGTCAATCGCGTCAATCTTTAGCGGCAGCCTCAGAGCGCATGTCGCGGGCCTCCTATGCAGGTTCCGTACACGGTCCGACAAGCGTCGCCTCTAGTTCACGGCGGTCTCGGCCACGTTCAAGATCACGTGATCAATTGAACACTGCACATCTGCACAGCCATCGACCAGGAAGTCGGTAAGTAGAATAGGCCGCCGCCGTCGCCGCCTCCTTAACATTAATCAATGAATTAACCGAAAAGAAAAAATATTAAACATATAACATTTACACCCATAAGTGTAGATAAAGCAATCTTTGCTCTGCAGTAACAATTTAAATTGCCGCTTCTATCTAAGGCTTTGCTCCACAGTCATATATTTATTTACTAACTTGTGCGTATCTAAAATTTTCGCTTGTCACTAGTAACTTCTTGTTTCTGGCATATCTTCATCGAAATATTCTACATTAAAACATTTACTATCTTCCCAATCTATCCATTCTAAAAATACATTGTGAACTATCTTTGCAGATATTCCACAGCTGGGTCTACCCATACGCTAAACAATTATTGCGATACCTCTGACAATTGGACCGATCACGATATGGACATTTATATGGCCAGAAATCCAACAACACGCAATGGGTTGGTGCCTTTATGAGGGCAGGTTACGCTTTCCTGATATCTCAATGCTGTATTAAATTTAGATGGTATTTTCTGACAACACCGACTCATTCATAAGGGCGATAGACTGGTTACATCACTACACACTCATCAATCAACTTTCTACCATCCGCATCAATCCGCTGTCAGGTCATACAAAGCTAGAAGCACCCTAATGAAGAAAAGCAGAGTTAATCAGTGTTCAGCAATTCCATCTATGATACGATGTACTTCGCCTCCCGACGTAGTGCCAAGACCACATGATTTTATTCAAACTCATTCCATACCGGAAGAGAGTCTGCCCAGTGGATTAGTGGTGGAAAACTATTTTAATGAATATAAACGTCAGGAAATTGCTCGTCACCAATCTACATATCCCTCGACCCACACTCATTTCAGCGCAATTAACGCGACGATCAGCAGCAAAAAATTTTTCAAAATAAAACTATAGAATAGCAAACATGTGGTGCAATTAGAAATCATTATATAGTAACACAAATAGCATTAAGCCTAACATCAAATTACTTATCATAAACTAAGTATTGCAGTTCAATCATTTTCCGAAATTGATAAGAGGGTCCTCTACAACATTTTCCACGTCAATTAAATAAATCAGGAATAGATCATTTAGCAATTGAATCAATCTGCAATTTAGAGAAAGTAAACTTCAAATCATTCCGCACAAACTACAGATACAGAATATCGTTAGACACAACGAGTTTGATTAGTTCTATGGTAGTGCGAAGTCGTTTGGACTTGAAAATTCGAAAACGTTCACACATATCTTCAGCAGGCAGTGAGTGATAACTAATGTTCAACTTTTAAGTTATTGAAATATTTTAGAATTTTTTTATATAAAAAATTTAAAAAAAGTATTTGATGAAATCTTCTTTTTTTTGTATTCTTTTAAGTATTTATGTTATTTTTATCCGAACTTTTAAATTCTATGCATATGTCCGCAGCCAAAATCAATTTAATTTCAACCCGAATATGTATCGCAACTTTGACTTTGTCAACACTTGGGTTAAGGCTGGTGTCTGAAATTGCCAAATGCTACTCGAAATCATTTGGAAGGTCGGCCAGCTCGAAAGAAAAATGTGTGCCTTATCTCTGTAAGCGTCAAACAAATATTGCAATCAATTAGAAGCTTTAATTCACATCGTGACCGGAACAAGGTTTGAGACTAAAGTCTTCACGAACTTCAATCTCTACAATCGTGAAAAGCCCGTCGCGCTCAATTAAACTTTTGAACTAAAAAGCCAATAGTCGATCAGAACGCGAAGCCTAGTCGTGAAGCATGGTAGGCCTCTTCCAACAAACTAGTTCACGCTCGCAAACTGCTATCCAATAAAAAAAAAGAAGTCTTTGGCGATGAAAAATTTCTTAACATATTGGTCATACCCATTGCGAACAATAACTGCGATGGACATCTGCTGTGATGTTGCTATAGACATATACAGAGACCTAACATATTTGAAAAGTCTCCACAAAATTGTTTTTCAAAATGTTTTTCTTACATATATAAAACACACGCATGTCTTCAATCCAGCACCGTAAAAATTACGAAAAGAAAAACTTCATTTTATTTAAAAACGCGTGAGATACATAAGTTTTCGATATCAATTGTTTTCATGATTGATGCTGCAAGCCGTCTTTTAAACTGACCGCATTACAGTTTTGTGCCTTAGCCAGTTTCTAAATTCCGCCTATATGCGCGTCTTTAAAACTCTTTGAGCACAGAAATTGAATTTAAATATGAAAGCACGCACGCGACTTGTTCAAAAAGTCAGCGGGGAAACGCGTTTTTCACGTTGAGAATGGTTTGATTGGTTTCGGGTATTTCCGCGTTTTCAACTGAAAACAAGGAAGTAATCAGCTTTTCTGTTATATATTGACAGGCCAGAGATTAACTTTTCTATTCTTGAGTCACAGTAATGTCCGCTTTGGTGGCGCGAGAAATCGCATATTTGTTTGGCTTTTTCTTTCGCGGTCGATTTGCATGTAAACTTGTAAAGAACTTTCGACATAAAATACATCTATGTTTTCAATTGAAAAGTTTTGATGAAAACAATGAAAGCATCGCCTTTTTGCTAGAAATGAGCGAGAAAAATATCCATTTTCGAGTCAAGACATATACATTCTTTTAAATGTTCCTTGGGACACAACAGAACAGCAGTTAGAACAGCAAAATGAGGGAACTAACTAATGCTTTCCACCATTGTTTAAATTGTTTAAATTATATAAAGGAGAACATTTTATAGGTTTATTATGCTATTTAAAAATTAGTACCATGTCCGAACGCAATACATAAATGTTATGAAAAGTACACATGAAAGGTACACAGGTACATAGGTGCACAGCCATGTCTGAGATTGTAAATACAGCATAAAGTTTATAGCACTTGTTTTAGCACTAGCAACTGTATAAAAATATCTGCATTTTTAGGCTAATACCGTAGCAGCGCAATTCCTACCGGGACTAAATGGTTTCAATGCATTGGAAAGTAGGCTAACAACATATGCGTATATTTACATAGTCGGACGTTTTACGAATGTAACACAAATTTGAAACAAAAAACACAGTTGACAGTTAACATAAAGTTTAATATCGTTGACAATTTGACCGCTAGAAGGTCCTGGATATCGGCGATATTAAATGTAAATCTTAGAATAAATAGCGTACGTAAGCGTTTTAAGGTACATTCCATAGAATTTAACAAATATTAAATGAATGTATGAAAAAAATAATAATAATAACAATCACCCATGTAAACACAACTGTAATAATACTGTATATATGACGTAAGAGAACTCAAATTCATGTTCACACTTATATGCCTTTGTATAATTTCGAGTTTTTGTGCCCACTGTCAGAGTAAAAAATCGAAACAATTTTTTTCTTTCTTTTTTAACAGCCAGACGCACGCATTAGATAGAATGTCTGCAATGCCTAATATATACATTTTTGATCACCGTGAATTCGGGGGCAATGGCCGCCTGCCTAAGCTGAAATTTATTACCGAAAACTTTCCCCGATTTCTGCAGCAAAACTAAAGCGTAAAATTATTCAAATTTTTTTCGAAAGAAACCAGCAAGACTTTGATTTCGAACCTAAAAGAAAGTTTCGATTCAACTCACTGAAAGTAATCGTGCAATGGAAGTCATCTTCCTATCCAATACAGTGTAAAGTGCATTAAGCGCATTGGTGAAATTTTACACCAAATTCTTCATAAGACACTCTCACTGTTCGGCCCGCCTACGAACATATCCTTAATATAATCACGAACAAAACCAAAAATTTACCTTAACCGACTCTCTCTTTTAAGCAATGAAAACTGAATGAATAACATACACATATATAAATTATGTTTACCGTATGTTAGTTTAGTGCAGTGGGTATACAAAACAAATGTCAAGCAACTATTGCGTAGAAATTAGTCAATCTTTATATATATGTTTTAACACACAGAAATGCCTTAGTACCACAACACTATTAGCATTTAAATGAAGTTAAAAGGACAGTAACTCTTATAAATTTTTAATAATTTTTCAGTAGCTATATATGAATACTTTTTATAGTTACGTAAACTAATATTGAACACCAGTCAATTTGATTTTTAGAAAATATATACCATAACAATGTCTTTATTCCTTATTTAGAAAAAAAAAAAAAGGGTAAAAAAGATCAGACATTAAAACTCACATAAAACTTGTCAATCATCAAAAAAAAAAAAAAAAAAAAACGACTTTTATTTAATTCAACCTTCTTTAAGTACTCAAAAATCACTAAGATGTGATTATATGTGTGTGCTTTTTATCGAATTATTTCGCATAGAATAATTTAACTGCTTACTAAATAATTATTATTTGTTGTACTAACTTGCGAAAAAGATTGCATATGTTTAAAATAAAAATCTAATAATTTTGTTACAATCCATGTCTAAGACTTTTCATAAATTTTTTCATTCACTTTTTTAAATTAATAACAGACTGGTCCACAGAATATATTTCCTGCAAGATCCATTTTATAATCAAAACCGTACAATCTTCCCAAGACGTTTGTACAGATATCTCAAAACTTGTCTAAATTGGACGCGAGTAGACAGTAATTGATAGCACAGGAGAAGGATTCTGTTATAGTAACAGGTGCGTCCATTTTAAGTCCTTCCATTCGCAAAAACTTAATATAGCCTGCACCATATGTGGTATACGATGTAATGCATATTACGTTAAAGTTTCATGTTAGTCGTGGCAGTAACGATAATCAATCGATTTTCTTCAAAAAGTTTGTTGGTAACTTTGACGGGCTGTCAAATAGTCAAATTCTACTAGAAATCAATTAAAACATCGATTTGAAACAACAATTGGCACACAACGAGTACGTATACAAAATCGTCTGAATTTTTGCTCCTCTGAGGGGATTAAAATTTTAATTCGTAAAGAAAACGCTTGTTGGGCTATCGGTCCAAAGTTAAATCTGACATGCATTCAAGAACTTTTCAATCCGAAATCAGGACTGCTAAAACAAACAATCGTAATGTCAGTGCAAACAAACCAAAACTACCATCCCCTTCCGCAGATACCAAGTCTCAATGAAGACAGTGCATAACCATGCTAATCCAATTTAGGATGAATTTAACGAGATGCAGGCAGAATAAAAACCTTCACTTAGAAAGTACCAAAAATGCGCCGGACAATCCACGGTCCGCTTTGTCCTATATCAAAGGATACCGTCAAACACATCGCAAGACCGCTAAATTTACTACATGAAATGATCAAAGCAACCACAATTATCTAAACTTATTAAATAAAGCTTGTTGGCACTCTTTTTTTTGTCAAAAAAATTTTATGTTCTACAATCAAAAAAAAGTCTACTGAAGCTTGCTACGTACAATAAACACCGCTTAGCCCTTTTGTCTGCTTTCATTTATTGTTGAACAAACAATATCATTCTGATGACAATGAACGCCGATTAGTCCTTTTGTCTGCTTTCATTTAATGCTGAGCAAACAATATCATTAAGAAAAACCTCTTATAGCAAGAATCAGCCTCTTACACCAAGAATATGCAAAAAAAACTCTTACATCAAGAATCAGCCGCGTAACCAAGAATATGCAAAAAAAACCTTTTACACCAAGAATCAGCCGCATACACCAAGAATATGCAAAACGATTTTTTTCAAAGAGAAGTATAGCGAAGAAAAGGAAGAGCAATTGAAACAATTTTATTGCATATATATATTATATATACAAGGAGATTTATTATTTAAGCAAGTGAATGCATTTTTTCTGATCAATGGGCAACCCATTAAAATCATACCTATCCCCCAAGGCAGACAAAGACTTAAATGCTTCGGACAATCTCTTTTGTTTTCACTGCGGACACATAAACTTATGTTGCCTGTAATAGTAGCGTGAAAAGCCTCAAATTAATTAAACTCAAATTAAATTTTTAATGACTCGTCGCTGGATTCCAATCGTGGTTTTATGACGACAAGGGTGACGACGAGTGATTATGTTTATCGAAATCTATTAGATAAAATAACACCAATTGTTGTGGAAAAGTCAGTTTACATTAACCTTTGTGTTTCTGAGTTCTCAATCAACTTCTTCAGGTTCTTTTTACGGTCTTCCAGTTTGATCTCAACCTATTAGACGCTTTGCTTCCTAACTTTACTAAAATTTTACTAACACTTCAGTGCCGTTGAGTTGCTCGCCAAACTTAACCCGAAAAGAATTGCATCTAATGAACAAGTATCGCGGTTGAGTACACTAAAGAAATAAAACGAGATATGAGATCAACTTCAATCTACACTACTAGTCAAAGAACTTTCTAATCTTCTTTTTTTTTTTCTTTTTTTTTTTGGGGTTGTTGAGTAAAGCTGGACTAAGCCAATAAATTTGTGACTTATATGTCCGAAGTGCAATACTTTACTGAATCTGTACAGTTATATAGAGATACATTTCGATAAGTTAAGAAGACTTGTCTAAAAGTATTTATAACGAACATAAAAAAATGTACATAAAAATTGTAAAATGTTTTAGTGCCTTTTTCTTGTTTTTAAATTAATATCTATCGCACAATCTAGCTAAGTTGTGGATTACTCCGAAGCCGTTATGGAAGGACCATCTCTGCTCTCAAACGTGGTCTGCGGTTATGAATAAAAAATTCATAGACAAAGTTTCGACTTCATTTCAGACAGACAGGCAAGGCAAAGTCGATACGGAATTTTACCAATTATTAATCTCGTGTAGTTTATTGAATGGCTAATGCACGTTTTCGAAAAGTTATATCTAATAAATCTCTATTCTTTAGAATAAGGCACAAACGAGACTTTTAGACTACAGAAAAATATTTCAAAATGTACTTACCCTGGAATGGGTAAGCAATTATCCCACAGAAAACGTAACTCTTTAATAAAAGAGGCCCATATTTGAACCAGACCTCTTTCGCCACCGAAGTGAGCATTGCATGTAGCCAACAAGCAACTTAAACGCTGCACTAACGAATCCGGTTTGGCGGATTTTATGCGATGAGGATCGCGCTATGTATTTGAAAATATATATTTTGTATATTTATTAACATGCATAAAATTCTCTATGCTCGCACAAAATACATACTTGTGGAGTCTCATAGGGAAATAAAGGTTTTTCCGGATGCATATCAGGAAATAAATAGTATAACATTTGATTTAGCACATGGTCTGTCATAGGACCAGGAACCTTCTTTTGTGACTGTTGTTCAATTTCTTTATATAATTTATAGTAATTTTCCTGTTGCATAGCTGAACGCATTTTCATTAATTTGGTTTTAGTTGAATGATTTTCCAAATCACTTATTCCGGCTGTATTTGAAAAGTAACGACCTACATAGGATTGTAGAGTACTTTTAGCTTCACTTAGTTTTTTAAAGTCAGTCAAACATGAACTCAAATATGAAGTAGCGTGTGACATTAACTGAACGAAACCGTAGTGTGCTTTCGAAGGTGTAAATTGAGTCTGTAGCTCGGAATCGATTGCTGTGTTTTCTGCCATCTCTGGCCACGTAAAAATGGCATATATATCTGATTTAGAGTCCGAAAAATAACCATGAGGCAGAGCTGTAAACTGAGATAAGCTTATAACACGGGCTTCCAGTGGATTCAAGTCAAATGGAACATACATTGGCACTTTTAATCTAATTTCGTCTAAATAGTAAATATTTTGCACCGACACTATAGCTGGCTTTTCATAGCTGTGAGGAACTTTCTCTTTAAATATCTTGAGTAGACCGGATAAGTATCGCATTCGCTCTGGGGCATCATGTAAGGAGACTGCATCGAAATTCGTCCGCATATTAAATGTCATGCCCACTCCGACAAAATAACACCAAGTTGGATGAAAAATTTGCAAAAAAACTGGCACAGACCAATTCAACTCAGCTGTTACAACAAAAATCGAGCTCAGGAAGCTAGTGATACCAAAATCCGACTGATTAAGATTCGCTCCTTGGCTATCCACAACTTGCAATAACACAAAACGTCGCAACCCATAATATCGCGCTAGAGTGTGAACAACTCTTTTTGGCTGCAGACTATCGATCATGAACGGGCTAAACGTGTTATTTAGTGACATCAAATCAACGTGTAATGGTGCTTTACTTTTATCAATAGTATTTAAATCCTGCGTCTTTAAATCTGCCTTGTAATATGTTACCGTTATTTTTTTATCCAAGTATTTTAAATTCTCTTCCTTGACATGCCATTTGCAATTAAAAAGTTCACCCGCATTAAATTCGCGACCCCAATCATCCGAAGTGGAAAGTTCCCATGTCTGAAATATTTCGCACATCTGAGCGTTAAATATCTCCCAATCAGATTCAGCACTAAAATCTTCTCGGTAAAACCCATTATCATCAATTTCTTCTGCCATCCACTTTTTTTTTTGTTTGGTTTATTTAGTTGATTGGATTAGGCCTTTTGACTATATACTCAGTGGCGCGAGTTTATATTATTTGTTGGTTTTCTGCGCTACATAAATGATAACGGCAGTGAAGCGTGCGTTTGCAAAGAATTGATTGATGATGCCGTTCTCCTTGATTATGATGCGCAGATGTCAGTTAAGTACTGCCCGCTCTGGAGTTACTTTTTTATAATGGCTTGCAAGTTTTGGCTGAGTTAGAATGTTAAATAGACAAAGGAAAAATTAGCAAAAAACAGATCACACATAATCAGGAATATTTAAAATTGACTTCTTTTTTTTTGGGTTGTTGAGTGGAGTGTAAAATAGACTAAAGTTGAATTAAAACGAAAACTCAGCAGTTTTGATAAAAGATGTCAGCTGATTGAGATGAGCATTATTGCCAGCACGAAAGATTTCACAAAGGTTGTTATATATGCTGAAAATATTGAAAGGCTATCTAATGATATCAAATTTTCTGCACCCAAAAATTAAATGTTGAGGTAATGCTGCCATGCCGTACTCCTCGCAAATATAAGATGGTATTGCTCGGGTCATTTTTAAATAAATATTGGCGTGTGATTACTCACGAGTCTGGTGAATATTTAATTTTTCATGTCATGAAGATGGCATTCGACAGTGACTCGTATGTCATGAAGGAATGAATCTTGTAAAAGAGGCGTTTACTTTTTGCATTCGATGGCATTCGACTGTGACTCATATGTCATAAAGGAATGAATCTTATAAAAGGGGCGGTCATTTTTTGCCTGTGCTATTTCATGATATCTGTCCTTCCAACCGCATACGAAATTTTCCCGAATTAATCGAAGAGCTTTTTCGGGAGCGCATTTGAGAGTTATGGTTATACCATCAAAATGCTTCTCTTGCATGCATATTAGCCATTTAAGATAAAACCACAATGGTCCGGTCCAGGTCCAGGTCAAGTGGCTTTTATGACGATCATTTAATATGTCATATATTCCAAAAACATACATGTTATATGGATGTTTGACTTTGAAGACCCAGACCGATTTGCTGTCAGAAAAAAATGCGATGTTTTTAATGCGATTCGACTTGGCCAAGAAAATGGCTTGTCTGATATCAAGAAATTCAATAAAAATTAAAGATAGTTGCTCCGAAACTTTGAATTTGGCTAGCAATTCCCCAGGGTGCTTGACCACCTGGAATGTTCAAGACCAACAAAAGCATCAGTCTCGTGGATTGTGAAATCATCGCCCGCAGATCTGATTGCGGAAAACTCTTTGTAGATGTAGCAATAACCATTCGGATATTTAGATCAATTTTGCACTTGCGTTCCAGATTGGGATGTAATCGATTTTGTTGAAAATGTGACAACATTTTTCATAGCAAGTTATGTAGTTGCTGGAGGTATCATCACACCTGAAAGACACCATTTGGATAAATGAAAATCTAAAAATTGCTTTCATTAATACCTTTGCCATTAGCAGATAAGCACTGTCAGAAAAAGCTAGTTCGGCCAATAAAGACATTAGAGTGGATATAGGCATCAAGGGGAAGAAATCTGTGCATCCTCTTTGTAACATGTTTTAAAAAGTCTGAACTATATAGTCCGGGAAGTTGCATTTTATGGAATGCGCATAGTCGATTTTCGATCGAACTAAGGATTTGTAAATAGTCAAAGCTTTCTTTCGGCACAAAGCACAGCTAGCAGATTGGTCATGAGTTTAATGATATTTGATCCACACTGAGAGTATTTAAAATTTTCCAAGTAATGCCCTTGGAAGGTTAGACTTCCATTAATAGTCCTGCCAACGAATTCAAACTAAGTTCTTTGCTTCGCAAGTGTACCTTTGTTGAAAATATTGATATTGTTGAAATACTGATCGTTGGTTTTCTTGGATACTTTTGCAAAATAGATCGCGTTCGGCAAAAGGAGATAGTCGTAGTTGCTAGTACTACTTATCCTACTTTTAGTCCTAGAATTTATTTTTTTCGTCTAAATAAACTATAATAACAATATTTAGCACTGAGCATTATTCATTATATCGTTTTCTTTTACATCGGCAAGAATGTTGAGAACTATCCCGAATTTCTCTGTGAAATTGCGGAGGATGTATGCCTGTAGGAGTTTGAATTGCAAGTCATTGCGTTTACGAAAGTCGTTAACGTTAACATTTTGGACATTGTCAAACAATAATTTGACCCTGCCATTGCTAATTGTTTTGAGAATTTAAATCCATAAGAGTTAGTTTGACCTGGAATCCTACTTTTATTCTATCTTTACCACAAGAGACATCGGCATTATGACATATAAGCATATTTTCAGCGCTTATCACATTCTTGAAATTTATTTATGCAGACGTAAAATCATTGGCATCGACAAAAATATTGTCAGCTTGGGACGAAGATGTAAGAAAGAAGGGTTTTTCCTTTGTTTGGCGATTTCCAGAGAGTTTATCAAAATCGTTTTCATTTAGCATTGTTTTTGCTTGCCCTTGCAGGGTTGGCTGCTTTTAAGCGCCGTGCTGGTTTAAACATTAATCACAAAAAAAATTTTTTCAAGTATTAGTGAAGATATAAGAAACAGTCTTGCTTCACGTTCTTTTCAAATCGCTCAGTTTTTGGCCTAATGACGCAAAAGAAAAGAAAGTTGATAGCTGCACAGCTGAGTCGCCCATGCCTGGTGTAGATTAAATTGTGTACAAAAAGAGTTTGTCACCCGTCACAACCAGTGCTTGTCGAATACGGTTATCTCCGGCCTGAACTATGCGGTAACTGGCGGATTTTTGTGGATTTAACAACTAGTCGTGAGGTTTGAATTAGTGGAACTTTCATATTGCCGGTAACGACAGTTCGCCTTTCATTTTCGAATCAGACAATCTTGTGAACACGTAGATACAAAGTTTTGTGCAATTCTCTACATATATTTACTTTCATTTTACTCGCTCTCTTTCCACTTTCTTTTCCGTTACTTCGACTTTAATTTGCCGCTTTTTTTCAATTATCTACAACTTTCGTTAACGTTGAGAAAGATACATTCATTCACAGACTACACCCTCATATGCACAATAATGAACTCCCCCTTTAGCTCACCCTCTCTCTTTCTGCATCGTAAGTAACATTTAAAGACCATGGATAGTAAGTTCTATTTTGTTTGGCTGTCTGTTTTTTTGATTACGACCACGACTTCAAAGCTTGGTTGTACACAAATAGACTTGACTTCGTGTCTTTGCTTTTCATTGCAACACTCAGCTAAATTGGACATTCTGCAATTGGCACGCTTTATTTTTATACATTCAAAACCAAAATGATGGGAGGGAGAAGCCAATCTGCAGCAGCATTTAGGGCTGCACAAAAATGTATCGGAGAAACAGTACCTTTTTGTTTATTAAATTATGAAATGGAGTAGATATTCAGCAATGTTTTTTATTTATTTGAACGGGAACTTTCACTTATATTTGCTTTTAAAAGTTGATGTAGCGCCTTCGTTTCCACTCTTAGAAAAATTTTCCGGAAAGTGTTATACTCACGTATGGAATGGTATCTCGGGTCTAAATGTATCCTCAGCAATTTTCAATTTGGTTTCAAACGTTACGTAGCTGCTTGGGACCACATTGTCACTTTGTGGTCAGCAATAAACTCAGCATTTGCTAAGATTGCCAGATTTGATTGCCTGCTTTTTGGACATAACCTCAGCGTTTGATTCTGTCAACATTAACATCTTAAATTCTATTCTTCTCTCTTTGAATCTCCCTACCAATTTCTATAGTTTATTATATAACCTCTTTCTCTATAAGAACATGTTAATTAACAACGATGTTATTGTTTTACAAAGTAGATCTTTTAAAGATGTTCCTCAGGGATCTATATTGAGTCCTCGTTGTTTTAATTTATATATTAACAAAACTTTCAGTTTCCTTCCTGAGAACATCTCAATTGTAGGCTATGCTGATGATCTTGTCGTTTTTAGCTCTAACTCCGATTCAGATATGTGTAGGTGTACGTTGCAATCTGCCCTTGAGACTATTTCCTCTTGTCTTGAATCACTAAAACCAAATTCTTTTTATGGCTAATTTATGGTTCTTCTATTCCCTTTGTTAAAACGTCCACCATTTTAGGCTTTGTTCTACACTCGAACCATTCTCCTACAGCTCACGTTGACAAAATTGCCAAACAATGTTTTCAAATCATTAAAGTACTGAAATTCAGTTGTGATGTTTCTTTGGGCTCTGACACTTTTTGTATTATTAAACTGTATCTGGGCTTGATCAGACTAAAATTAAAATGCCCTTGTTCGCTCTTCCTGGACATCTCATATAAGGATCTTCTGAAATTATACAGAATGCAATGGAATTGCCTTCATCTAGGTGTTGGTGGCATGAAATCTACACACACAGATGGATGGAACAGATGGAACAGATGGAAAACGTTATGCCTCTGCAAGAAAGATTTCGTTTGGTCGCCAATTTTTCATCTAATAAAATTCTATTCATTTACAAGTTTATGTCACTCAATGCCGCTCCTTCCTTCTCCAGAAGCCTCAAAAAACGGAATTATGTGAGTAACAAAAATCACAAATAGGAATTATGTGAGTAATAAAAATCTAAAAAGTGAGAGAAACCTCAAAAAATGGAATTATGAGAGTAACAAAAATCAAAAATAGGAATTATGTGAGTAATAAAAATCTAAAAAGTGACAGAAGCCTTACTTATTTTTAATTTATTTCACCACCCGCTCCGTTCCTCATCACAATGAGGAATTTCCAATGTAATTGAACCGCACTATTTGCAGGTAATTTTTGTTTGGTCACAAAAAAATAAAATTTGCTTTAACATTGGTTTTTAATACATTTTTTTCTCTTTTTCCAAGGAAATTTTCGATTGTTTGCATTTGGCCCATCTTTCCATCATTTTATTTTCAGCTAGACTAACGCATCAGCTAAAATAAAAAAAATGTATCTAACTTGGAATTCAAGGTGTAGCAAGATTTACAATGATAATATGGATGAATTCAAAAAAAATTTAAAAATAAATAAAATGCCTTATAATCTGCTTTCTTGGAATTGATAAAAGAAGGGCTTTTATCAAACACATAATTCACAAATTTTCTTTGTTTGTTTGTTGAAATATTAATAATATGTAAACAACAAATTTTGGAGTTTGCAGTTATTTTACAACATCCAGCTGATAAGATACAAAGACCGAATAGATAAATTTGCTAGCAAGTCGACGGATTTGATCCTTGATATGATATACCGGTTGAACAATTATTTAATTAATTATTTGATTATTTATTTAATTTAATCTCTTTTTTCTTTATATTTGGACGGATTGTGATGACGGGGAAGACATGTGTACATATCTATCTATATTTCGATTATTGTACTATTTCATTATTATATGTTATTTTTATATTATTCAAATGTTCTGTTATTTCGTTCTTCTACAAATTCTCTTATTCTTCTATTCCTTTATTTTGTTTGTTTGTTTATTTTGTTGTTTCATCAAATATTTCAGAACACAATTCGGTATTTAAATAAATAAATAATTGACAATGAAAATTCCAATTTTTTATTAAAATGAAGAAATATTTTACTGATAGACAATCATGAAGAGTATATGTTATGTGATTTCCGAAATAATAATAAACACTCGGATAGTGTGGGTGTGTGTCAATTTTTCCAAAAATCAACAAGACGGATGAATTTTACGAAAATTACATCAAGTATTCTATTGTTGTTCTATTTGTAAATGCATACATACATTTCTTAAAATCAATTTCAATAGCATGATGTATTTTATCAAAAATCTTGATTCAGAAATGTTTTTTTAAAATCTAAAATACTTCAAATATTGTTGTTTTGTAATAAACTTCTATACTGGAGAGATTAGCTTCTTCACCTTATCCACCGGTCGACCATAATTTGGCCATATTGGCCGCGAGGGCGAACTACGCTTACAACTCATTGGTGTCACTAAAATAACAGTTCTTGATAGGATCATAAACTTCCACATTTTTTCTTCAAACAATTCAAGGGAAAATGTATTTATTATGATATATGTTTATGTTTCTTTAAAGGAATTAGCTTGAATTTTCTTCATCTCTGGTCATCTCAGTTGTGCCGCGGCAATTATCGATCATGATCTGAATGTCAACACTAAAGTGGAAATAAATATATATATTTAGAATAAAAATATTAATAAGTTACTCACCCTTTCATCGTCACTTTGCGATTAATCTTTTTGCCTTATTTATTTTAATTCTTTCTTTTCTCTGTTATTTCTTCTATTCCTGTTCCGACGTTCACGACAGCGCTCGGTCCTTTCCTTTTCTAACTTTCTAACAATGTTCAACAACTTGTTGAACTTATCCAAAAGTTCGTCTGAAAAGGAAAAAAAGAATAATTATAATTAAAAATATGTTATTAAAACGTGCTTATTGAGATTTTAATATTATTCATACTGTTAATGGCAGCCCTTATGCTGAGGTTGGTTGTGAACACACCGTTACTCAATTGAACAAAAAGAACAAAAATATCCCAGCAGAACAAAAAGAAATTTGTAAAATGAAGGATGCACTGTTCATTCAAACATAACCTAGAAATCAAAAAAATCAAAAAATCTAAGAAAAATCATCAAATAATTCGACATCACCAATAATTCTTAAAAAACTTTGAAATTAAAAACTTCAATTACGTTACTGGATTATGGGTCTAAAGTGAAACATACAGGCCTAATCCATTTCTTTTCTACAAAAAAAAAAAAAAAAAAAAATATTATTCATGGCGTGCGTTTAAGTCTACAGAGCCTATAGAAAAAGTGCGGCCACATGCGGGTTCAGCAGAATTTGCAGTACACAACAATAAATTTCAAACGACGCTGCTATACTTGCACAACATATGAGATGTAAATCAAAGTAGTAAAAAAAACAAAAAAAAAAAAAATACCATATATGATGACACTGAAATTGATTATGGTTGATTATGGAATTGATAATGGTGTAGGCCTAAAGGGGAGCCAGCCATTTAAAACAATTGGCAACGTGCCTATGACGGTACCGCAAGGTGGAAAACCGTGAAATTTAATATATTGATATTGATACGATTTTTGCAATTTTGTAATAAAATTTTATTTTGCTAAGTTCAGTTGTGAGTTTAGTGGTCGAATGTATTCTATCAAACAAGCCTTAGAAGTGCATATATGTGCAATGCACGAGTTTTATTAACAAAAAATGAATATACTTCTCTAATATACTCGAAGCATCTCGACTATCGACTCAATAATTGTGGGTTCGAATCTCAAGTGCTCTTAATACTACAGAAAGCGACTCTGTGATCTTTGCAGACGATATCGTATCGTATGAGACGATATTTTTTTTTTTAAACGCTGCAAACAAAAAAAAACCACCTAACGGCTTTCTGCTAAATTTCGGGCTTACGACGAAGTGGTTTGTGCAAATTGCGAAATCGTTTTGATATTTTAGTTATAAAAAGTGTTTAAATTACACAGTATTGGTGTGTTGGTTTCTTATTTATCAAAATAATTTTATAACACTATAATTATTTATAATTTTGTAACATTGACAAGTGATTAATATAATATTGTATATATTTTATTTATTGACGAGGAGACCCTTCAGAGATTCGCATAGCTTTCCTTGGAGTCTCGTTGGTGTCTCCTTGTGAAATTTTAGAGTAGGTTCTTGCATTTAGCCGCATTTATTTTCGGTTTCCATTTTTAATATTGGCGGCATACAACAACAAATATGTGCAAGTATGTGCGCCGCCATGCTTGCGTTTACTTGTCCATATTTGTTGTTATAAAGTTTTTTTGCTGGACGGTTGATCTAACTTTGCTGATATATAACAAGCGTATGTATAAGTAAATACAAGTATTTTTTATTATTATTATTAATTTTTATTATTTGCTATTGAAGTTATTTGCTATTCTAGGAAGTCTTTTCTTTGGAATATTTTCTTGCCACTGCAACTATTCACATATTCATGGATGTATTTGTTTTTTTTAAAGGCATATATGAGTATGTATTCTTGTGCACACACGTGCAAACTCTTTTATATTAACACTAAACCTGCCGACATTTCACGTGTACCTAACCCATTTGACCACTCATGGGATAGTAAAAGAGCAATATATAGAAGTTAGATTTTCATGTTATGATCTTAATAGGAGAGCGTTTGTTATTCTTAACTACATTTTATCATGTTCCATGGCAAAGTAAACCCGGAAAGCACATTCACGAAATCAGTTACAGGTAGGAGAGCTCTTCCTATTCGTTTACCCTTTTTAGTGGATACTTAATGCGTATTTTATAAATCTTTTAAAATCTTTTAAGGCATTGCAAGTTTCTAGAATCTTATAAAGTTTAAAGTTTATTAATATTTTTAAACAAAAGTTTGAAAACCCTCCGCTGGCATGTCTTCATACATCTAATGTAAGTGACGCGACTGTAAGATTTTTCTTACCTTTTCCTTGGATTGCATTTACGATAGCAATGATTTTCTGTGCGGAAACTCTTCCACTTTTTCAATAGGGATTGTTGCGTTGGTTGACAATTATTGAGACTGTAAGGGAGTAGTACCTTTTGCGTAATCTTTTTGCATTGACGCTAGGCTTAGCTCGAAAACAAGTGCGCTTTGTCCGCGCCTGCCAAAAATTGAAAAATTGTAAATCTGGCTCTCAAGGGAACTTGTTTCTCCACCGCAACAAACGCTTTTCGTACAAAGAACTATGCTAAGTACAAGATTTCTCATGCATATTGCATCAAGTGTGGTACTTTTGAGATACGATAAATTAAGTATGAATTCGTATGTTCTTGTGACATCACAAGAGCATGCGAATGTTCCCTATGCCCTAAGATATAGATTATGGCGCTATCCTTCAATATTCTTATGTATCGCGATCTCCGGTTTATGTTGATGGCTAATAACGCTATGCTTGCATGGTTAACTGTAGATTGCACGGTCTAAACTAGAAATGAGACATCGTCTTAAATAAAGTAGTAAAATAAAAAAGAACACTTGAGAGATGTTATACACGTATTGCTGTGCGTGCAATCGCATGTTTACGCTTAGCTAGCACAAAGTCTTTGCAATCCTATCACAGCGCAAGCAAGTGAATGCTCAACAAACAGACAAGGCGCAACAAAAGACTCGATCTAAAGTTCTTCATTTATCTCTCGCTTATCTCAAGATGTTACGAATATTAAAATTTCACCATTTTCTGATTGCACGGTTTTTGCGCGGTTCTATAGTTTGCGCGTAAAATTCAGCAAAGGTGTATAAGTGAGTAAAGCCCTGAAGCTTTTTAAGCATATAAAAAATGATTGCATATTTATTATGAACATTCACGCAAGCGCACCTCCATAGATATTTGTCAGTATTTGGAACAATCGAAATATTGAAATGCAAATACTTTGCTCGAGCTTTGATTCTAGAAATGATTAAGTAGGTGGTAACCACCCTTTTTCCATAATAGTCGTAAATGATCTGCAATTGAAAAATAATTACACATACTGTCAAAGCGAAAAAATAATTATTTATGAGATTTTATTTGCATTTTGGTTTTTTTTTTTCTTTCTAATCATATGCTTTAGGCAAAACAACGTAGTTTTTGTTTTTTTTTTCGAGATCCATAAATCGCTTGATATTATATATTCCCTACAATAGAAGCAATGAAAATAGTTAAGTGAAATATCGATAATGTGTCAGGAAATTGTTACAGATGTCAAAATGTAATAGAAAATCTATGACATATCAAACGATTCTGTCAATAAGATACATGGCATGTTGCTGCTGTTGTACATACGCAGACATGTTACAATATCTTATGACATTATTATTTTATATTTTTACGACTCACTTGCATATATGTGCTTACAACTGCATGCTCGGGCAATTAGTATTGGATAGAAGAAATTTGTAAACAATGAAACAATCTCTACGTCTTAAACCCACCCGCTGTACGCTAACGCATTATTGCGAATTTTTGCGAATGAGCCAAAAATAACGCAATCTCTTTCAATCTAGTAGAAAACGCGATATGTCCGATAAGTGAGTGAGTGAGTGAGTGGCTGAGTAAGTAATTAAACGCCAAATGCAGTAAATGATGAGAAGGGTCAAGGGCAGCACATGTCATTAAAAATATGTCTTTTCTTTTTTCTTTTATTTTTTTGCTTATCAGGTAAAAAATCTTTAAATAAAATGAATTTTTTCTCGATTTTTATTGGTGTAAGCATCTTGTTTTGCATAAACTACACGGTTGTGCAGCATGCATAAGACTTTTGCAGACTGGTTAACACGCCATTCAAAGTCAATATTTTATCAAACTCGGCCATCTTTCTATTTACTTGCTTCCAGTCTGTTGGTGACGAAAAAAAAAAGAATTGAATATGAAATTGCAATGTTTTTATTAATATAAAGGAAAGGGATCATTTTAATCCCATGCAGCTTATAAAGAACGAAAAATTAAAAACAAGTTTCGAAATGTAAAACTCATTCAGGTGTGTAGCAGTGTGCAAATAAGTCCTTACCGGCTTTCAATGGAAAAAAAAACTCTTATCTTAAGGGTCAGATTCCCGAAATATTACTACTTAACCATTTTTCAAAATAGAGGAGTGGTCGGAAAAGTTCACCGATCCGAATTATTTGCTATTTTCAATATTTCAATTATTTTCGTCCTTGAATCAAAGCATGTCACTATACCAAATATCACCAAAATATTTCAAAAGTTGTCACCGGAAGCTTGAACATAAATTTACGTGGACAGATATCAAACGGACAGACAGACAAGCTTAGATCACTTCCTATTATAATTCTGAATGGAGCAGTATGATAAAAGTGTGGTCTATCTTAAGCCCTGCCGCATTAACTTAATATACCCTATACCACAAGTGGTGTGAGGTAGAAAAAATGATAATAAACATCCACCATGGAATCTCAACAGGAATGTCATTTTTTTTTCGTTTACCAATTATCGTGATTTGGATTTTTGTACGGGCAAAGTGATGAGATCTGACCGAATGAAATTATAGATTTTTGCCATACATGCAATAACGGTTTTATTAGACACGCAAACTAGACAATCTTGTCTTTTTTCCTATTGACATAGCCTCTTGACATCGTTGTTGCTATTGGTGTTGTTGTTGTTGTTGTTGTTGTTGTTTTAATAATCAATGAACACACACTCAACTGGATTTTGACCAAAGAAGAAACGCTCCCTTGAATATGTATGTCCTCAAGCGTTCGCATACCTGCATCGTAACCAACTGACTACATTCACTCTCACAATAATAAGCCAAAGAAGAAAATTGACAACAGCAACAACAATAATAGTATTATTGACAACAAATACGGAAAGCATATTTAACACATGGCAATGTTATAGAAAAGCCAAATTTCACCACTTTCTCAAATTGAGAATGATTTCCATCAGAGACTATCTAGCTAACTTTGTACTCTTTTTGTAATAAGTCTCTTATCTCTCTTATCACTTGCTCTCTCGGTCTCTCTCGTTAGCTTAAGCTCGTTTTCTCTTTCACTTTAGCTGGCGGAAGGTGCTGGTGACAATTCCGTATATTCTCTTACATGTTCAATCATTTTATGATCAATAATCAAAGAAAATCCTGGTTTAAGTCTGCCCTTCATAATATTTCGTTTAGCGTATCCTGTCGGTCCTGATACTTCCTTGAAAATATTATAAATCGATATAAGAGGAGATGTGACGATTAATTTGAATTTTTTTTATTATTTGGTTTTTTCAGCTTATTTATTATTATTAATATAGTATTATTAATATAGTATTATTATTATCGCATTATTATATTTATATTATTATTTTATGAATATGGTCTTCATCCCAAACGCAGTATTCAGCGAACTGTTACAGAAATATCCAGACTTGTGGGGGCTGAAAGGTAAAATTCTTTGGAAGGTAGCTGGTAGGGCGTTAGCCGAAGAACTAACACAACAAACAAATATGACTATAACAGTAGGAGATGCAAAGAAAACTTAAAACGTTTAGAGAACTGTGCAGGGGTTAGGTACGCGAACTTGTGCGCATATGCGTGGTACGCGCACACGTTAGGATTAAAACGTGCTTTTAACAGATTAACCGGACAAATATCAACTGACGGGGGAATAATCGAACTGACGGCGCAAGGAGAGAAGAACGGTAGGCTAATTACAATAGGAAGCCCTGATATGTATTCTAGTTATAACGATGTACACGACGACGAGCCAACAACGTCGGCGGCAGCAGCGCGGGGAAAGAGGAGTCGCATTGAACCCGCTGCAAACGCAGATGGAGGCCCGAGAAAGGAAATAGCTGAAACCGTAGTGGGCATTGAACCCGCTGCAAACGCAGATGAAGGCCCGAGAACGGAAGTAGCTGAAACCGTAGTGGGCATTGAACCCGCTGCAAACGCAGGTGAAGGCCCGAGAACGAAAGTAGCTGAAACCTTAGTGGACATCGAGGACGAGAGGTTGTGAGGAAATAAACCGTAGTGGGCATTGAACCCGCTGCAAACGCAGGTGAAGGCCCGAGAACGAAAGTAGCTGAAACCTTAGTGGACATCGAGGACGAGAGGTTGTGAGGAAATTAAGTCCTCACGACAAAGTTCTCCAACTGCACTTCGATGAAGTGTACACAAATGCGGAGTCAGTATATTCTCGGGCGGAGCATATACTTTATGGTTGTGGCTACGTCGCCGGAAAAAGTGGTCCAAGAACTGAAGAGTGACGGACAATCCTCGTGTTCGGTGTACGTAGCATATTGACGGCGTTCAATATGCTACTTTGCGCCTGCCCGATCACGCGATATAAGGGAAATGCGGACTTACTAGACAGATGTTTGACTATCGCAGAGGAGATCGGACTAGAAGTAAAAGCGGTCGCCTGCGATAGAAGCACATAAAATCACAAAACACTGGCCAAATTCGTGAAGGGCAGATATAACAGGCAACGAGCGGATGGCACCATGTATGTAATCGTACGCTTATTCGATTACATACATCTTTTGAAAAGTTTTCGCCACAGAATGACAACCAACGAGAAACAGTTCAACGCCGGCATTGTAAGCACTATAGAAGCGCAGAACGGGCCCGCTACAAAGCACTTACGGAGTAGAGGTGCCAATTTAATAGTTACCACGTCTCGAGGATTTCTTGAAACGGTCCAATTTTTCATCCCTCCAACAATAGCAACGTTGAAACTGGCAAAGAAAGAGCAACTCATCACCAGAGTCAGAGATATGAGAACATATGAACTCATCGTTGCTCTCGAAAAATTTAACTCCATATTTCACAGTGGGAAAATCAACAGCACCGAATGGCAGACCCAAAAAGTGGTGCTGAAAGAAGCCGATAAACATTTTGCGGACAACGTCGATGCGGACCAGGTAGTTGGCGAAACAATTGAAACCATCGAAAACTTCATGACATAGATGGACTCCTAGAGGATGGGATAACTATCTACGGCATCAGAACAAGCCAGGACCTCTTAAAGAGGTTTTTCTGTAAGATAGCGCCATCGAAGAGGAAGGGAACCAGAAACCCGAAGGATGTAATGAAACTGCTGGTCCGCCTGATAAAATCGCAAATACAATTTTGGGGAAGCGGCTCCAGAACAACGGACGACTACTACGTGATGGAAAATATGGACTACAAGTTGGAAGAAGAAGAAGAAGCCTTCCTACCATACGTCTTGGATGGGGTGCCATTCATCGTAACCGACTGGCGACTGATAAAAAAAGATAAGCAATATTTCAGGCTGCTCACGGGCTATGGAATAGGTCAATATATACGTGAGCGGCTAAGATGCCAAGCATGCTTAGACGATCTCACGCTGAGGATGGAAGATGCATGCTCAGTAATTGACGGCGAACTTTTCGCCAATGATTCGAGGCACAATACAATCGTGGCCCATAAGTATCTGAATGTTGAACTGCCGAAGCACAATGTATCTGAGGTTTTTTTAAAAGCCATGTCCATTTACCTATCCATTATGAACTATCACATGGTCAAGCCCAAAATCGGCAAGCGCACCCAGGCGACGATAGTGACGCAGCTTGCCTTCTTCAAGGCGTGTGGATCCTGCAGTAGCGGCAGTATCCGCCGAACCAACTTTCTAAGTTTCGTAATATATTTGTTGCTGACCGGGAAAAACTGGGTGCAGCCAAAAGTTACAAATGTGTCATAATTTTAAAGGTAAATTAAATATAATGCAAATATGTTAATGTATTTGTAACTTACATTCAAATATTATTCTTTAGATTAAAGAAGTCCGCCCGCAAAATTCAAGTCCAACTCGTTCCGCTCATCGCCTCATCGTAATGTAAGATTCGCTGCATACCAAAGGTAAGTTTGGAATTTTGCAATTATATGCTGGGTCCGCTGTTCTAAGATTTTTTGCGTCCGTACACTTGCATTGGCGGACGCAGTCAGTTTGTACCACAAGGCGGTCAGCAACTGATTTTTTGTTGCAAATTTAATTTGTAATAAAATTTTATTTTGCTAAGTTCAGTTGTGAGCTTTGTGGTCGCATGTATTCTACCAAACAAGCCTTAGAAGTGCATATACGTGCAATACACATTAAAAGTGGTTTCTCGTGCACCATTTGTGGTAAAATAATTCCGGTGAAGAAAAACCCTGAAATTCATATGCGTTATCACACAGGCGACTTTCCTTAACCACATATTCAAGTATAACAATCAATGTGTAAAAAGTTTTGACCAGCAAGAAAATCAATCATCTGTCCGGACGGCAGATAATCCAATTTTTTATTTTATGATTTTAGAAAAGTCGGTCCTATTTGAGATAACATTTTTCTTATTCTCACATAATTCACATTTTTGATGCTTATTCTCACATAATTCACACTTTAGATTCTTACTCTCACATAATTCACATCTTAGATTCTTATTCTCACATAATTCACATTTTTGATGCTTATTCTCACATAATTCATATTTTAGATTTTTTTACTCACATAATTCACATTTTTGATTCTTACTCTCACATAATTCACAAATTGTTTGTTTGTTTAAATATGAACACATGATTTCTAAAGAACACATTTTGGAGTTTGGCTACGACTTGAGTCCAAAATGCGCTGCACATTTTACACGTAAAAACCTGGCCGACTACTTGAGAAGTAGTTCCCTCTATTAAGTTAATATGTTGGTAGGCGGGTAAGTTATTTATTCAAATAAAATCCATTCCCTTTTAAACTATTCGTTTTAATTTAAGTTTCGACCCGAAGGACTCTCTGCCAGAATTACATTATATAGATTACTTGGCTAACGCTAAATCTGTGAAATATGGTGGTTGATCGTTACTATTATGACAAGATTACACAAGCGGAAGCTTATGAAGTACTAAAAAAATGTGTTGCTTGTTTATTAATTTACCAAAATTTGATGTCGCTGTTGTTGATGATCAAGGAGTCCATAACCTAGAGCCGATTACTGGCAAAAATTTAGAACAACTTCAATGAGGCAGTATTTAATACAACTACCAACTCCATTTTTAAATAAACAGCAGCGCGTGTTTAAAAAAATATTTATTTGGCTTTTATTCCTCGGAATTACTATTTTTGATTGGATTGGGCCAATCCAAATCGATAGCCATAACATCGAGCGCCACAATATCGATGGTCGGCCAATAAGAGCAGCTATTGACGGTACTGTACGCCCAAATTCACCATGCACCAATTCTTTGATGTATGTACCAGCTTGGCTGACAATATATAAAATCAAAATTTTACAATTCTCCTTATGTACCCAAGCCTTGAAAAAATAAAGATAATCAAATCGTATTTCTGCATTGTACGTAAATCTATACAAGATTCTATACTATGTCTACGATGAATTTATTTTATACATGTAAAATTCATAAAACTGAATTAAAGTTTTTTTCCATTCTCCACTAGAATCTGTTTACATAAGCTAAACCTATTATCAATTTTTAATTATTATACAAGTCGAAATAATTTTCTGAACCGATCTAAGGCCAAACTCAAATCCCGCTTTATTTTGAAAAGTTTGGAGTAAATTGCAATTTCCAAAATTAATCGACAAAACTCGTTCAGTAATAGCAATTTGAAATTTTTTTGGTGCAATTATAAACTTAAAGTAAATAATAATTAATATTAATACAAAAAATTATAATTTTTTTTAACACTTGACACCATATGAACTACTTAAAAAAGAACACTTTAGAGCTTTCATCAACCTCTAAAGGTTCCCTTTAAGTCAACGTAAAAATGCGGTAATTGTTAAGTAATTGGAATAGCACCATCAGTTAAGGCTAGGTAGACCTCGCGGTTTCTCTTTGCAAAAACGTTCCACATAAAATAGCAAATTCACATAACACCCGTTACAACTTACTTACAACACCTTCTTATAAATTGGTGTCTTAAGGGATAAGCGAATCTGCTACTTTCAAAAGCTTTTTATAAATTGGTGGCTTAAGCGATGAGCGAGTCTGCTACTTTCAAAAGCTTTTTATAAATTGGCGTCTTAAGAGATTAGCGAGTTGATTTGTAAACATTGATTTGTAAACATTCTGCAGCTGTGTTTCTCTCAAATTCAATTTATGAACCTACTCTCTTTCACACTTTTTTCTCTCACACTTATCAATTCCTTCATATAACGCTTCTTACACAACGGAATATACTCTTTGTTCTTCTGTTCTATCCTATGTGACGGACGAGCAATATGCATACTTTAATAAAAATTAAAGAAAAATAACGTAGCGGATGTATAAACCGCAAAATTAAAAAAACTTTAATCAAATAAACACGAAAATAAATAAATGATAATATTATATATCAAATCTAACTCCAACTTTACTAAAGTGGAAACAAAAAATATTTCTTTTGAATTCGCTACACCTCTCTTTGATTTGTGAGCAATTTTATGTTTTCTTTTGAATTCGCTATACCTCCCTTTGATTTCGCTATACCTCCTTTTGAATTCGCTTCCTCCTCCTCCTCCTTTGAAGAAGTCCATGTTCACATTTGGCCTTTTCTACACATCTCAGCGAATTTTCGGTTGTTGATTTGCTGAATAGCGGAAGAAGAAGAAAAGTTGAAAAAGAAAAATTTAAATAAATTTTATAAAAGTCTAGCACCGAGATAACGACCCGCTTCAAGTAAGGTTGTAAAAGAACTCGTCATTGAAATAATGTTTTAAAAGTCGTTAAAAAATGTAGCAAAACAAACTTCTGTTCAACAAACACTACTTTCTGTTATATTAACAATTATTGGTGTTACTAACATTCAACATTAGCAATGTACGCAAAATAATTTAAAACGCTAGATTTACATTCTCGGAGATTGTTCAAAAATTTCTTAAATCTGGCAACGCAATTACTGGGAAAATTTAGATTGTAGAATAGAATATTGCCGAATATATTTGCATTTTTTGTTAAAAAGTGAAATTAAAGTAGAGAGAAGTAATAAAAATAGCGAAGCTAGCGCCAAAAGGCATATAGTAAATGTTTTTTTACTAAATGTAAATATCAAAGCACAGTTGGTAAGTTGCTGGTTAGCAACATTTTCCATCTGGCTACAGCTATGGAAAATTATTCTGTTGTAGAAATTCATACCCGAAATTGGATGAATTAAAAACGGTTTGTGTGAAAGTGAATGCGTGCGAGAGTGTATGTGCTGTATCAATCGAAACGTATGAGTGTTGAATTCTCTGTCTGAAGTGATAATTGCGGTGGTGGGGAAAACACTTGCCCTTTTTCTTTCTTAATTGCTACTGTCTCGCCTCATGATTCTTAAGAGAGATTGGTGCAGATGAATATAACTAAAGCATACAATAATTGCGATTTTCGCATACGTACACATTTGTAAAATTTTTGATATAAAAAGCTAATCGTTTATTGATGCTGTTTTCGTTGATCTATTTGTATATTTTGCGCTCTGCTAAGGGTAAAAGCCCGATCTAACGCCAACTAACTCCCATCATAAGCTTGTGATTGCTTAAAGACATGTTAAAATCTCCTTCAAATGCTCAGGAACTGCGTCTGCCACGCCCCGAGCATACTCGAACTCAATCACCAGCTACAATGGATGCTTTAAAGACGTCTTTTTTACCGAACTTAAGCATGGATCCAGCTATCGTGGCAACAGCTCACTTTTGTCCAATGTGCGGCCAACAATTTGAAGGTCCCCAACAAGCAACCGAACACATGCATCTTTGCCATGGTGGTCTAAGCGTCGTAACGGGCGTGGGTGGCGGCAGTATTTTGCTGGCGCCACATCACGTGAGTGCGAACCCTTCTGACCCCATTAAAATTGATTATCCCTGCCATAGTTGTGATGATAAATTCTCTACGGAGCAAGAATTAGACGAACATCATCGTTTAATACATCAAGCACCTGCTTTTCTGACTCGTTGTCCGGCATGCAATTTCTTTGGTATATCGGCCACCGCGCTACAAGAAACCAGCGAGTTTAAATGTGTCCATTGTGGCTCAGTGTGCACTGCTGCAAATTTATCAGCCAGTCAACCCGCATATGAAAATCACGCATCCGATAATATGCCCGCGATGACATCTCAGGGTATGAAATTATCCTCACATGATTTGACACAACGTCAATATCAACAACAACAAGTGCCACTATCACAACCTCAAGCTCCACAACAGCAACAACAGACTAGAGACAATCGACTGAATGATGTGGAATTAAAAGTACCACCATTAACAGTCAAACTGAACAAAAATGTGAATAGCAACTCTGTGATGCATCCGCATGTGATAATTAAACAAGAACCGATCAATGGAGATGGCAACGATGCCTCGCCCACATCAGTGCCCGTATATACCATCCAACAGACACCATCTATTACTACCAGTGTGGTAGTTAGTACAACTCAGGCTACCGCTGCTACAACTATCAATAACACCACGCCTAATACCGCCACTAACGCGAGCAAGGTGCGTCACAAGTGTCCCGATTGTCCGAAAACTTTTAAAACGCCCAGCACATTGGCAATGCATCGCAAAGTGCACACTGGAGAAGCAGAGTAATCAAATTTATTATGTTTGCTATGATTTATTTTAGCATTTTGTTATGCATGTCATACATAATTCAAATCAGATGACTGTGTAAAAAGAAAGCATAACAAATCGCTAAAACGATGTAGCTTCATTATAATATTCATGTTACATTCCGTTCTTTTCTTCTGATTTTCAATAGAATTACACCCAAAGAACGCCCCTACATATGTTCATATTGCGGCAAGTCTTTTACACAATCGAACACGCTAAAGCAGCACACGCGCATACACACAGGTGAGAAACCTTTTAGATGTGGCTATTGTGGCAGGGCGTTCACAGTCAAGGACTACTTGAATAAACATTTAACGACTCACACGGGTGAGAGAATATAATTTTTCAAATGAAAACCACCACCACCACAAAAAATTCAGCTCTTCAATCAATTATCAATCAATCAAAGCCAAAATCAGCTCTCAACCACAATCAATCAATCAGTCAGTCACCCGGATTTTTCAAAACAAAAAGAAAAGCAAAATTCGAAAGCTCATTAGTGGGTTAACATTCTAGCCAAATAATATGGAATATATCGAGTTCATCTTGGAAACATATCTTAAACAATCTTATTGCTTGTACAAGTTCATATTCACGTCCATTTAAACAGACACACTTGACTTTTTTTTTACATTGTGTATGTGATCAGATCATTCAGATAGTTATGATTTTATTTGAATTAAATGTTTTTTTTTGCATATAAATTTTCACGATCACCACATCAATATCAAAATTCAATTATTGCATTTCAATGTAAAAAAGAAAAGCCAAAGATTTGGATAAAAGTGAAACTAATTCTATTTTTACACGGTAGATTTGTTCCAGAAAAAGCCAACCAAAAAAGAGAGTTTGGAGTCTATAGGAAAAATCGGGAACATTTTTGACGACAAATTGTCGAAACAGTTAATTGCACGTTGTCAGTCTTATGTCCAACCTTTGTGTCCATCTCACGGTAGTCAGAATTGGTTAAAGGCGTAATTTGAGAAAAGAGCGACTTACTTTGCTTCTGCAATTTCGCTTTTGCGTAACCCATTTTCTTTTTGAACGATGCCTGCACTCGTCAAGTCGTTATTTTGATAGACATTCCTAGTTACCAGCCGTATAAAGCAGGAAGTATGTTAAAATTGAAAACGTCCGCAACATCGTTTTGTAAACTACCCTTGTAACTATTCTTTCGCTCAAAACATTCACTTGTTCCGCCTTCAATATTATCACATGAGTTTATGAAGCTTTGTAAATCTTTGAAACTTCAAAATGCAAAAAGTATTGAAAAACTATTGAAACGAAAATCTCGAAATGTTCGTTACATAAATAAACATTTTTCTAAGATTTATATCAATTTTGTAAACTTGGAGAAGTTCAATGCAATCGTATAAAACTGAAATTTACACTACTTCTCTCTTCAATCGAAACTGCGTAAATACAGAATTAAAACTAGTAAGACGAATTGTCTAACCATCCAAATCTTTATTTACAAACGTTGAAATTTGATTTCCGAAATTAAAAAATGTTTATTTTTTAAATTATATTTACAGGTGAAAAGCCTTTTCAGTGCACATATTGTGAAAAAGCCTTCAGTGTTAAAGATTATCTAACTAAACATATACGCACACATACCGGTGAGAAGCCCTACACATGTCCATATTGTGAAAAACGTTTCACGCAGCGTAGTGCTCTGACAGTACATACCACAAAATTGCACCCGCTCTAGGAAAGGCCGAATGGTAGTACTAGAAGAGGCCGCCAAATCACTACCAATACTACCGCTGCAGCAGCGTTGCAACAAATACAACAACAATAGCAACATCACCATGAAATGAGCAGATGAGCAATATAATGGGAGTTTTCTAATATTTTCGACATACCTAAAGAAATAAGTTTAAATGAGATTGATATACTATTACTCTTTACACGTAAGAGCACACACTCACACGTACACAATGGTGGAACCCAGTACTTTAAGGTTGACCGATAAATTTATATATGTATAAAATATATATGTATATATATTCCGTGTCGAATAGAGTCGTAAATGAAAAGTATTCATAAGCGAGAACAATATGGATATGTGGCCTGAAGAAAAACTTTTCAATCTTAAGAGGACTTTATTCTGTACATCTTCTGTGATTCTATTTTTCTTTAAATTCTATTATGAAAAATAGTGTGTGTTAACGATTTATTCATTTTATTTATTGTTTATGTTTTTCGTTTCAAAATGCGTTGAAATCAAAGCCTACAATTAAGATTATTATTAAAAGTTATTTGTCGTCTTGCTTCAATTGTTATTAAATTAAACAAAAATCGTGAAAAAATTGTTAATAGAGAATAATTTTGATGAGGAACTTCTTTTTATTTTTTAACATGTATGTTCAACATCTCAACAGAGCAGGATCTCGGTTGGTTTTTACAACGTTTATCTTTATACCTACGCCTTCATATCTCTGTTTAAGTTTAAGTTGATCTATTGATTTTTTTTTATTCTTCATTATGGTAAAGCACTGAAACTAACATGTTTGGAGATAATCTTTTATTTTCTAATTTATATTTTGTTGTTGTTTATAAAAAACTTGTTATTTTTATATTGTATACAATTGTAACTATACTAAACCCAAATAGCATGGTGTTGACATTTTGTATGAAACACTGAAAAGCTCAAGACAAATTTTTAGAAAAAAGTAAAACTTTAAAAAATAATTAAAAAAAGAAATAGCACAAAAAATCGGTACAGCTTTGTACATCCATAGAACTACTAAAGAAAAAAGCTTTTTTGATTAACTAACTTTCATAAAGCACTTCAATAACAAGCCCCATATAAACTCGAATTCTATTTTTACATCATCTTCATGGCTTTAGTTTGACGCGAATCACAAAACCACTCTTGCATTTTACGTGATCACCACAAAAATTTTCTTTTTTCGCACAAACATACCGCAAAATGCTTGAGCAATTAGAAATGTATAAAAGTTTATTAAGAAAGAAATAGTACGCAATGCATTGGCAACCAAATAATCTATATTTTTTTATTGCAATTTTTTACAAATCCATAACTGATGTGACGTTGGCTTTTTATGAATTGGTCATTTCTCTGATCCTTTTCGAACGGTTGACAACCGAGCCTCTATAGAATAATTCGTTACTGTATTCAAATCTAAACCTTCTTTGCACAGACGTAAGCTTCAAATGAGTAAATTAACAAATGCAGTTTAATTTCTCTTCTTCAGAAAAATCTGGTCTTCGAAAAATTGTTTTTGTGTTCTGGAGCTATTAAATATATATAAGTAGGTACATGAAGCTTTCTAATACTTTTTCCTATCTCAAATGTTTCGTTCGGTTTGTGTTACATTTTTTGATGCCCACTAACTTTTATGCGTTATTTGATTGCAAGATTCAATTAGCGGCTTCCAAGATAATTGTAGAAGCTGAAAACCATATCAGAGCGTTGCTTCTTATTTATGATGGATGGTTGAGGCGATTTTCGTGATGTTTGGACTTTGACACAAGCAAGAAGTAGAAATTTAGTACTTAGTTTGTTTTTCTACTTAAAATTTTGAGGTTGTAAATGTAATTGAAAATGGCATACAGTTATGATTAAATAAATAAATCTCAAGTGCCGCAAATACAATAAATATTTCAATGTTTTGCTGACATATCAGAAATTTAATACAGGTTCCAGTGTTGAGTGTAATAAAGTTATAGTAAAGTTTTTGAATTGTAGATGCAAACTTACCAAATTTCTTGAATAAATTGCGAAATCGATTTTCTAATGTACTAATTTCTTAATTTAGCTCATGAGATGTTAGGTGTTTTTTCAATTGATTTTTCTTTAATAACTCAAATGCACAAGGACAAATTTTTATTTTAACGAAAACAATAAATTTTAACGAAATAACTTTTTAAAATAAATATTTTTGTAATAAACACTATATTAGTATAAATATTAACAGAACACGTACATACATATATGTACATGTATGTTATATGTAAAAAGAATCTTACTTTAAAAATTAGAATGAAAAACCAAAAAAATATATATATGGTATATATATATATATATATATATATATATATATATATATATATATATATATATATATATATATAACTAGCATAACAGCAATGCTGTTAAACACAAATCCGAAAGGTAGAGCGTTTATCCATCCAGTTAGAAAGTCTCTTTAATTCGTGTTAATTCCAGAACTTTGTAAGTTTTTGTAGATAAAATCAATAATCGACACCCTTAGCTTTGTTTAGTAACGAAGAACGGTTAAGAACAGAAAAACACCAAGAATCCTACTTTCTTACAATTTTTAACTACGCTATTCGTTCCAATATTTTACTCTGCTATATTTACATAAAAAAACAAATTGCATAAAATGTATATACACATATACATAAATAACTAAAAATAAATCGGGAAAGCAACAATAAAATTAATAATTTTTTGTAGAGAATTACAAACTCATTTCGAATTGTAAAATGACTTACACACACGAACACCCAATACACGCGATACCATAGTAAATTAAATTTAATTATTTAAAAAAGAAAACGAATTACAAGAAGAACAACAACAGTTAATAGCTTACAGTAGCAAGAAAAGAAAATTTATTAAATAAAACAAAATTATCTCTGAAAAGAAAAGGAAATAATAGCGAGTTTTATTCACAACCCATAGCACTACAAAAAGTAATAAATATAAAATTTTTCGTAATTGGTACCTTTTACTTCAGCTTCCGTAGTATAATTCACAAGTTACTAGAAACAAAGAAGATTATAGTCGAGCAAGTCCGATCACTAGATACCCTTCACCACCTAACCTAATTCCTTCATTTATTTTCATGATAATGCATCAAATGAGGGTGCTCCAAGTATAAACTGACATGGTCTAAACTTAGTAAACTTAATTTGATTGTCAAGGTTTTATTGTGGGTACCGTCATAAAAATTACAAATTAGACTTCGTACCCTTATAAAGGCAACATGTCATCACCGCATGTGCCGCCTAAGGCAAATTGATCGTAATGTGTAACCAATAGTCCATCAAAAACGCAAGCAGTATCCAAACCGGCAAGGAGCAAAGCGTGTGGGCCAGGAGTTAATAAATCTCAATCCCACGGATGACGTTGAGTTTCCCAATTGTGTGGCACGTAGATCATCCAGGGAAAAATCGACATTTAGATCAGCACAGAATACAATGTTGTCACAGGAAACAGAAATCTCATATAAAGCCCGGAAAACATTGTTCAAGCTTCCTATGTGGGTTATATACACACAATATATGTCGAATTATTACCATTAATCTCGACAGCAAGACAATGAACGACGCTCCGTGTCTCAGTCATACAAATACCGTCGATTGCTAAGGTATGCAAAAAGAAATTGAAGTAGTCAATCTTCGGCTTATTGAAGCTCCCCTTATTGAGATGGCAAAGCTGGTAACAGTGATAAAATCCGTACTCGAAAGCAGGAACGTATGCAGCAAACGATACGAGGGTGTTACGTGAGATATTTTCAAGGCTAATACTAATATTTCAGGATAACGATATTGAAAAAGCAGTAACATCCATTCACTTTCATAACGTTCCCCCGGATTTAGCGATAAAGTTGGCTCGCGTGTGCCAATAGCAGGAATTGAGGGCATTAAATTATTGTTTTGGCTATTATACGGATCCAAGTAATTGGATGATACTTTTCCATTGAGTTCTGATGGCGTGCGTATACACAGAACATTCAAAATTTTTGAATATTTCCAAAAGTTTATCATATATTCTTGTACGACAATCAATGTATCCAATTCAGGCTTCCTTTGCATGTTGTGGTTTAAAACGTAGACCTATGTGATGTGATGATGATTTTTTACATTTAATTTTTGTTCTACATTAATACTATGGATCATTTTCGTATCGAAACTGTATACTAAAGAACTTACGGCTCATGTAATGTATGAGAACTGTCATATGTAATGGTGTCCAAAAAATAGAGGCATGCGGTTCAACTTTCATCCAGTTATTTTTTACATTAAATTACTATTAAGAACACATTTTTATCATAAAATATAGGAATTGGACATTCCTACTAAACAAAGGCTTACATATCGTTAGAATCTGTACATGGGATGGAATCCGAAAAATAGACCTATGTTGTTCATATTCAGTAAGGTTAAGGCATTTTTATCCCAAATTATTACTATGAACCAATTTTCACAAAGAATCATTCACAATTAGGCCGTCTTATCGTATAAATATTCAGTTTTCGAAGGAATGGTTGTGTGACAGACAGTTCCAAAAATGTTCCCATCCGATGTAAATTTTTCACATCAATGTATGATGTCGTAATTCAGCGATTTTTGTTCCGAAATTGTGCAAATTGTAATATTTTCTTATATAACAACTTTTCAAAACAAGGCGTTATATGGAGAGTTGTCGGAAAATTGATTCATTTCAAATCGTTTGCAATAGGGGTCTTTTTTTCTAAACTGCAACTTGAAACTCAGAAATAAAACATGTTTGTTTGCATTACCATTTGCCTGTCTCTCCCTCTCCTTCAGTTTTGATTCACTTATCTTCAAAATTAGCTACGTTTTCAAAATAAGATTTGTCAGTAAGCACATCATAGGCTTTTTTAAAAAAATAATTAATCGAATCTATGATTGATCTTCGTTCGGAAAAAAAGAATATCAAATCGTCATCATATTTTTATCGCCAAAAGGTGGGGGATATAATTATTCTGTCGAATTGTTTACATCACCCAGGGGCAAGTTGGAGAAACTTTATAAAGTATACCTGTCAGTACCACATTCTGACTCGAACTAGGTCTGTCCGTTTGCGCTTTTGCAAATGCTTTTGAAAGCATCCCGTCTCAAATTGAGCATAAACGTTGGAAGATTGAATAGCAACCTGCAGCAAAATATACGTTACGAACACGCCTGTTTTCAAAGGAAAAATAATTAGATCTTGTGCTCATTCATCGCACATAAACTACATCATATACAATAAAGGAAGTTTTCATTCCTGGGCTGTACTTGTACAAAAATGGAAAAAGCGATTGTTATATGCTACCAAAATTTTAATTTGTTGAGCTTTTTTTTTTAACAAAATGTGGTGAATATGAACAATTCACCCGGATAAGAATATAATTTTTCTACTTATTTCCAAATCAATTCTTCGAAAAGATCAAACAATGCTTACTACTGTTTGAGTTAAGTTCGGCTTCTTAAAAATTTATTTATTTGCCGAGAATGGAGATTGAAGAAAAAACTATTTTTTTTCAAAAATTGCCACGACTCCAACTGGTTTTTTAAGTTTGATTATGTTCTTAGTGAACAGAAAGCGATATTACTTCTTAAGGCTTGAACCAAGATCAACCAGAATCAAGATTGTTAAAAACATCACTTCAAACAGGCCCAGAGTAGGAAAAGAGCGTAAACTTACATCCCGTAAAAGGTATTAAACTTAAATTTGTTAGAGTCGTTTACAAACTTTGACCGATCAACTGACGAAATACATGGTCACTTGTAAGGGTTCGTTTCAGATTCGCTTCAAGGTGAATATGACTTTGCTACTTGATTTCATTTGCTTCGAATGTATTCTGTACAACATAAAAAAGTCGGACGACCTTAAAATAAATAGCGCACGGAAGCGCTCAAATTGATTGAATGCAATTAAATTAATGTTTCGTTTATTTCATTTATTTATTTTTCACTTATTGGAAAGCTTGTCTATAATACATACATATACAATACATGTGACATTTGATGAGGAGATTTTCGATTACATTTGCCTTTAATGATAATCCGTGTTTTTTAAGGAGAAGAAAGAAAGCAACTTTCATATATATTTTCCACTATTTTCTTTTTTGATTACATAAGCACAGACGTACGCGCATCCATCTTGTGAAGTATTGTTAAAAACAAATTTGGTTTTCAGTATTTAATTAGAAAATAAGAAAAACGTGGTCCGAATATTTGATACTCATCATCAGCAAAGTAATTTTGGCAAAATTTTAATTTATGAACGCAAAGGGGAAAAATAATTTTCATACTTGCAAAACTACGTTTCGAAAAAACACTGACAGGATTATAACAGGACATTTGGAACCGTTTTTGGTTCGCAATCCTCTACAACTTTATATTAAATAGTTTCTTATAGGTTCGATGCGGCAATGAACTAATTTGAACGCAATATTTTTAGCTTTTTTTAAAGATGAACACAGTCGTAGGAGTTTAGAGTGTTATATCTGTGCACACGAAATGCTCCATTGAAAATTATTTAATAAATAACGATGAAAATTACGACCCAGCAGAAGCAGTTGAGGGAAATTAAGTACGAGGTTTTTAAGGGGTGAGCATAAGTACAAATACTGCTGAGCTATTCATTAAAATTTTGGGTTCGGCCGTAAAGTGAAGAATTTAGAGAAGGGGAGAAAGCTATAAAGCTGAGTGCAAATGGAAGTAGTGCTGAAAAATGCAGTTGATAAGAAAGTAGGCTTTAAAAAATTACTGGTGCGTAGTACTTGGTTCTACTTGGTAAGCCACGACAAAAGCTTGAATAAAATAATTCTCGGCCACCGGAACAAATTGAAAGGCAGTTTCAAATAGTTATGGCTTGTGTAAATGATTTCAAAAATAATATAAGGCAGAGAGTCGGAGCAATGTGCGTCTTGCTATTACGACATTGATTCTATTTTATTTTCACCTTTGAATTTTTAAAGTCTAGTAACGTTTAAAGAATTTCCTCATAAATATACGATTTTGATCATGGCGTAAAACCTTTTATATGCTAGAGCCAATTTGTGGTCGTTGGAATTGTCGAGGCATGAGACAACACACGGATTTTGACGCCGCTGACAATCAACATTTAGGGACGTGAGTGATATGGAGAGTACTCACACTGTACGCAAAATAGGAAGAATTCGTGGAAGAATCAAAGCCCAGTGATGGTCCGTTTGTCTAGGATTCTGATGAGTTTAATTTACTATTGGCACTACTGTAATGCGAGATATTAAACATTAAAATTAAAATTAACTGAAAATATGCTTATGTTTTCAAGGCAGGATAAGACGATACGTCCTAGGTGGTGAGTATCCAAGATTCGTCCGAAAGCGAATGTAGATTTTCACTTTTTTCTTTTTCATTTGTTTCTTCTACGACATTGGATACCTGATAATTATGTAACGCACATTATCCATAAGGGTGGGCTCGATCTTTATAAATAGTTCTTATGTCCAACATCGTAACAAATTTACAAAAATCCATACAAATATTTATTTATAGATAACTTAGGATACGTAAAAACTGCTTATCATTAATTCCCATAAATTAAATTAAATTTTCAACAGCTAAGACATTAATAATAAAAAACTGAAGAGAGAGATAAAACCTTTTAATAAACATTTAAAAGGATATCAAAAAATTACAAAGAACGTCAATACATTATCAATTAGCGATCCCTACTAAATTTTGCTACGATTAAATATGAAATAATATAATGCAATAAAGAGCAAGAGAATGGGAAACAAATTTTTTTATATTATATATACTCTTTAGTCGTTAACGCATATCTAATAAGCTCAAATATTACACAACTTGTTGTTAATATAATCGTTTAAAGACAGATTACGATCTGCCGCATAAACCTGCTACACAGTCTATACATAATATAGTAGTAGTATGTTAGAAGGAACCGAAAAAATTATAACCACCTACACTTTACACTTGGAATTTTTGTTTTTTTGTTATTTTTAAAAAATTAACTGTTTTCGAATACCTACTGCCTCCTGCCTCTGCTTAACGTGTTTGAATATCTTGCTGCGTACGTTGTAAAGGTGGGTATTGCCTAACTGAAATGCCTTAATAATGTCCGTTCCCTTCCTTTTTCTATGCTTTCTAGCTACAATCAACAATACACAATATATTTTTCTTATGTACATAATAGTTTTTTTTTTAATTTTTTTTATTGTATTTTTTGTTGCTAATGTTTTTTCTTCATCTCTTTCGCTATATCAACTGTAAACAATATGAAATGCATTTAATCCTGCATAATATAAAGTAAATCATTTGCCTTTCTTCATTTTCAGTTTTGTGTCCACTACTCAAGGACAGGATTATAATAGTTTCGTCGTTTAATTTGTAAAAGTCGTAAATACTCGCAAAGGAAAGGTTTGCTTTTCAGACGGACAGCTGAAATTGAATTTAGAGAGACAAGCCTTATATAAATCTACTTATATATATGCAATACATATACGGAGCAAATACTTGAATCGCTTGCTTTTTAACTGGGCGAAAATAAAAATCTTTAACAAAGTGATTCAAATCCACATGGATTCATGGAGTGAATGAGTTTAGCACTTTCTACAATTCAAACTGATTTTGACTTGATTCTCAAGGACGTTGTAGCTCTTACTTGCGTCTGCAGTACTCTACTGCCCTCTTCCTCAAACCCATTGCCTAAACGGTCTTACGGTTTTACGGTTTTACTGACAAATTATGTGTGTTTACATGATTTTGGTAATGTTCCCACTATTGAAATATATTCAGCTAAGCTGATGAAACTTATTGCAATCAAAACGGAGGCAAGCAAATGTAGTAATCTTGCCCGTCGCAGATCATGAGACTTTTATCAAATTTTTTTTTAATATCATATATATATATACATTTATATATATAGATTTTCTTACAGCGCGCAGAATTTACAAAAATCATAAGAAAACGATAAAGGAGCACCCAAAGCGCCAGAAAAGTGCCTAAAATAATGAAAAAACGTACACATCTTTAAAGAAAAATGTAGGTTTGAAATCATTTGTCTCAAGGCAACTTACGATGCCAAGCAGGCAACTGCTTATAATTTGTTATATGAATGCTACGCCCGATTTAGTCACATTAAAAAAAAAATACTATTATTTACCCTTCTTAAGTAGTGGGTTTCAACATTCGCCTAAAAGACGAAAGGAGCTTTACTTTCTTTGCTTCGTTCTCCCACTCTCATCTTTTATGTGCGTGGCGAACATACTCGTTCCCTTAATAGTAGTTTTTTTTCTCAGCACTTTTGCATATGTAATCTTAAAAGCAATTTCCAGCTGTACAGCGAATATGTTCACTTGCTCTGGGCAATTGCAACAGCCTGAGAACCAGCTGTTTGGGAGACGCCAGAAAGGTCGGCATAAGGCTCCGTAGGCCCTTCATTACTGCAAACCGAATCTTCGGGAGTGCGAGATGGTTCAGCTTCGGTAATTTCAATATCTTGATGGTGTTTATTGCTTCGATGTTTAGCACTCAGGGCCTAATAAAATAATAGGAATTTCATACGTAACGGATGAGTACCTTGCATAAAGACACGAAATATCTAAACATAAAGTATTAGTTAATCTAAAAAACATTGAGCCTCATGAAGGTTGAAGTTGAATTAGTTACTTCTTTGTGAACGCAGATTACGTGAATGGAATAAATTTGAGATTATTGATCTCACAAATAGCTCAACACTTTTTAGATTATCTAATAGCTTTCTTTTTAAGTGCATTATAGTGAAAAAGTTCCACATTTAATAGCACAGATATTCACTAAAGAGTTCAAAGCATGCATACACAGCACTCTTAAAATGTTGTTTGAAGAAAGGCCAGCTATTTAAGTCGAGAAAGTGGAAAGTCCGTGCAAGTGACAAAAGCAAAGATTCAAGTGATGAGAGGTGAAGAAGTTTTTTTTTTGTATTTACATTCTTGTTTCATATATAGATAGGTATTTGTAGAATTTAATAAAGTCCTACTTCGAATATTTTGTGAAGTGTTGAAGTGAAGAAATATTGAGAGGAGTTATGTGTATTGTAATGCACTTATTATTGTGATTGTGTTGAGATATCTACATAACATAGAGAGAAGAGAATCGTGTTCACAACAGAGACAGACATATATACATTCAAGTGTACTACACGAATAATTAAGGCATTCAATATAATAAAAAGGTTCCGGCCAGCAAAGAATTTCGAATTTCAGAAATTGACAAAAACGTTGAGCCCATGTGTCTTAATACTCGCTGCAGGAAAAGTGTTAGTGCAGGCATAAGGCATTTTACTTATGGTTCCATAACAAAAATGGCTACATTCGAGACTCAAGTTCTTTTACTATCCAAACATTCCATAACAATGTCGGATCAACCGATTGGTCAATATTGGGTTTATTTATATATAATTTTTCGCACTGTGTTAAGTTTTTGTTTAGAATCCTATATATTCTTATTAAAAACCTCTGTCCAAATTGGAAAAGCGGGTGAATCTCTCCAATGATTCTGCCTATGAGATACTGACAAATTGCGTAAAAATGCCTTACTACACGTTGTGCATTCGAAACTTGTGTATTCTTGCAATGCAGGAGATTACATGTTTTATTAAGTTTATTCGGACTTATGTGAAATACAGAAGGGCTTAAGATGGGCACATTTTTTTTATAATAGAAGTGATGTTGAATCGATTATAGCTTGTTTGTCCGTCCCATCGTCTGCCTGTCTAAAGTCTGTCCCTGTATTTTTATGTTCAACTTTTTCTACTACTACTACTACTACTACTGCTTTTGAGACAAATCTACATATAACGACGCAGGCGAAAATGGTTGCAATTTTCGAACTTCCCCGACGAAAATCGCTGAGTATTTGGCATCGTGCCTAGGAATAAAAAAACTTACTGACAGAATACGGAAATTAAACTTAAACTTGTTCTATGGGAAAAATTACTTCTTGTCTCTCTTGTTTGTATATATATTCAGACGTCACATTTCTCACTCGCTCGTTCTCATCGTAATTTACAGGACTGTTCCATATGTTGCTGTGAAATTCGTTGAAATGTAAACTTTTCGATTTTTGCTGTGGCTCGATTCTTGCTGATCGCTTTTAATTGCATATAGCTGAGGAGTAGGCCCCAGCCTGACTAATTTTTACACTTTTCGACAAAAGCAAAAAATTTGCAGCGAACAGCATCGTTGTACAAATTGATTTGCTTTTGAGAATTATTTTTATTTCCTTTACGGAATGTATCTCTATGGCATAATTGTAATATTAAAAACTTCTTTCCTTATACACTACAGCACTTGTAAGAACTTGGAAAACTTATGTAGAAATTTCAACACCCAAAAGGGTTTAATGTAGACATACATTTGATTACGCCAGTCGCTTCAAAACCATTTTTTAAATTGATTTAAGTGTGTCCATCCGTCCGTTATTGTGCTGTTAATCCATTTTTTCCCATTTGCAACACTTCTTGTCAACATCAGTGAATTATATTATTTAGGCATATGCAAGAAACATGGAAATTTTGAAGGAGATGCGATTAATTTTCGAAACACCTCTTAAGCGTTATCCCAAAAAATGATCTTATACTGCAAGATTTACTTTGTCACAAGGGCTCGTGCAAAAACCAAGCTCTCATATGATAACAAACTCTAAATTTTGCTGTTTTACGATGTAAATAGATGAGGAACAACAAAGTCTTTGAGAAAAACGTTAAGTGCATCGAACCTGGTATTTGATTCCTAACTTCGGTTTGTAGTGCGCGGCGCGTGGAAAATGAAATGGGATCGTCACTCGATTAAAATGTTGTAGGTTTTTCTTCAACGCAAATTTGTTGCTTGCATGATAAACTTCTCTCCTAGCGGAGTATAATTTCTCTTTTGATTGTATCTTAAGATTGAATGCCTTAATTCTGTGACGTACGTATATGTATGGATTTTCTTCTTTGTTACTATCCTTACCTTATCCTTGCTGCCCTTCTTCTACAAATATGTAACACAGCACATACATTTGTATGTATACATACAATTATGTTTTTTGTTATATATACATATGTAATCATGAAAAAAAAAAGAAAAAACAAAACATGAGATGTACACTAATTTGAGGCAATGCTGTCACATGACATATATATATGTGCCTATCAGTTACATACATATGTACGTAGTACATATGCATGTAATCTGCTGTTAGTGCAATATCAATTTAGGATAATCGTCATCAGTCCGTCACGATCAATCTTCCAGTTTTTTAATTACATACAAAAACGATCTGAACGTCTGTCCACAAAATTGTAATATCGGGTAATCTTAACTCTTATCTAGGCATGTTGCACGCACCTGTAATGAGAACCGCCTATGACCAGCTTTACGTCCCCCACGTCTTTTGCTTATGTGCGGATTATCTTGGCGTAAAGTTTTGTTCTTCAATATTTCTAGTTGAGTATAAAGCCTGCAAAAATACGTTGTCAATATTTTTTACAAAAAAAAAAAAAAAAATTTTTTTTTATAAAAACCTTTTAAGTTCGGCACGTATATCCTCCGGACTCATTTCCGAAATTGTAAGTTCGCCAATATCGGGGTCACCTACACAAAGACCCGCATAGCCAGCACCAAGCCGTTGCCCAGTTTCATGAGAACCCTTAAAAGCATCCACAGGTAAACGTATTGATAGATCATGGGCAAGGGAACGAACCTGCAAGCTATGAAGATGCAACCAACACCGCCAAAACCACCCACAGATATGAAAGCTCAACTCAGATTAAAACAAATGTGGCAAATCATAAATAATGCAAACGAAAAACTCTACACAGCCGCGTGCATACATACATATAAATTCATATATACATATGTATGCAGACGAACTCAAACAAAACAGAGTGCTGAATTAAGCTGCTTAGCGAAGAATTGGAAGAGTAAAGTGCAGGTGCAAGAAGGAGAATTGTGATAGAGAAGAGTGAAGGTCGGCTAATTTTCAGTCATCTCAAGTATGTATTCATAAGGACTTCACAATTTGGCACGCTTGTTTACAGGTGTCTACGCTGTCTAGGTTCTTCGGATATTCGGTTTTGTCGTAGGTGACCATTTGACAGTGCTTTGATTTATAAATTTTTCACATTTTCCATCAAAATGCAAAATTTAAGTCCCCAAAGCAGTCCACGATATTTATTCCGTTCCGATAGACGAGGTATCGAACAAGCGGAAAAATCGAGATGTATATAGTTCTACATTCCACGTTGTTAACGGTCTAACGAAACGAGCATGCGTAAGGAATGAAAGGAGACGAGATTATTGAAGGTGTCTTGAAGTTACTGATTACAGATGGTGTTGGGGAAAGTACGCATTTTTGTGACTAGATTAAAGCATAGCTTTTGCGAACAATTGAGCCCGAGTACACATAAGATTGCGTTGATGCAACAGACGCGTCATTTATTATGCAAGTTCACCGTATGCAGCCTAAATCATAACGAAGCAAATAGAGAGTTTTATCAAAATAGCGTCCACTTTTGGTAGAATGTGCTCGTTAGTAAACGACACTGTCATATTAGGTTAAGTCACCAACTTGAAAAGAACCATTTGGCATAATGGCGATTTGCAGTCGACGTGAAGGGGTTACATTACAACCGTGCCACATTCGTACGATTGGTAAAATAATTGAGTTTTTGAGTATAAAGTTCGATAAGGGATGTCCAACCATGTTTTTCGTTCCAATTTAGTTTCGATGAAAATATCGATTCAAAATTTCATTAAAGTGCTCTTAAAAAATGTTTTTTTAAAAATCTTTTTAAAAAGTTTGCTTTAAAATTCGAAAGAGATTGTCGGGACTAGATGCCATATCATAATTTCCTCTGTTTCTTTTTTTTGAAGTCAGCAAGTCAACAACAAAAGATAATCAGGTGCTTATAAAACTTTTCTAAAAACTCTTCTATTGATATAGCCTTGGAAGCATTTGGAAGAAGTGATTTAAAAGAAAAAGAAAAGAAAACTTAGAGGAAAGAGAAAAGGAGCTAGAGAGCGAGAAAGAAGAAAAAAAACAACTAAAGAAAGCTGCATTCGTCTTGCGACGAATCTTGAATACCCACCACCCAAGGTACTTATCGGATCTCTTCTTTTTTTTCTAGTTATAATCATGACATTGGTTTGTTGGGATCACTTTTCCAGAGTGCTTTTACATTACATTCATAAATATTTGTATGAAGTTTCATATTGATCTCTGATAAAGTTTCCAACCTTATTCTTCTTATTTTGAAATAGTCTCGGCATGTTCATGTCCAGCATTCGCATATTAATTTTTTATTTCAACTTTTGCAATTTTGAAAATTTCTTTAAAAAACGGACTCTTGAGCGGACATACATGGGATCGAATAGACTTAGAATTTCACGCTGACAAAAGATATGTTCCCGGCATTGTAAGTGGAATATCAAACCCGTGTGTCTTCATTACTCTATCACCTTGGTAAAAAGCGAAAGAAATCTATTTAGATACGAAAAGCGCACGCGTACCTTCTCAAGTTAAAATAACAATTTATTGGGTTTAGATTACATTAAACCTCGCACGTAGCCGATCTGCATAACATTTTTGTGTATAAAACTCTGGCAAATATTTGATCTTGGAACACGCAGTTCCGAGTGATTCCTTCAAATTCACACTTTCTCTTTCGTTGTTTAAATATTTTATGTTTACGTGAGACGAACTCGTGGTGGGTCATGACTTAAACATTTTTTTTCTATACTTATCTCAGGAGATCTCCACTATGTTTTTGTGAGTGCTAGATACGTGCCGGCAGATGAGTATACTCCCTTCCTCCGGTAATAGGTATATGTGCATAAATACATATATATTTTTATACATATATATATAAATATGTTATGTTTGTGCATACATACATACAATTATAGAATTGTGCTTTAAAAGCATTTAAGTTAAGTTAACATTATATCAATCGAATTCATATAAATTTTCATTTTATGGAAGACATCACTTGCATTAACTTCATAGCTGTTGGTTGTCTTGAACATCAAATTACTTAATCTCTTGCTAAATGGTTAATAAAAGATAACTTATAAGCAAAATTAAATACAAATAATAAGCCATATAACCATGATTCGCAAAAGGCCTAATTCAGAAATTAAAAATACCATCAATTTCTTTGTATGAAAATAAAATGAAACCGAACATTTTCTTACTTATCATACCCTACACCACACGTTACACAATGTACATTGAGTTTGTACAGATATATGCAGCACTCAGAACGGCTTAAGACAAACCCAACTTTTATTACAGCGAACTAAGTTCCAGTGTCAGTTCGAGGTCTGTGCACGCCTTGCGCTCCTACTATGTATGTATGTTTTATGAATTTTGATTAAATTTGTTACACCGAAGATTCGTTGCACAAGGGCGAACCCTGCTGAAAATGCTTATGAGCTTCACCACTTTTTCGATCGTTCTTCATATAACGCCTTATTTTGAAAAGCCGTTAAATTAAAATGTATTGCAGCTTTCAGAATTTCGTGATAGAAATCACTGATTGTAGTATTTCCCCATTCTAAATTGAATTGAGGAGAAATTTGACCACCTTGCCGTATAATCGTTCCTATAACAACTGAATCCTTACTTGGTCAAACGGCATAATTTTCAATATTTTTTTGTCTGTCCATCTGTCCGCCAGATGTTTGTCATGTATTATATTGTGTTTAACTCGCATGTCTGAATTTTCGATATATTTTGCCGAATTTTATAACGCCAATATGTTTTTGCCTAGGGGCGAACCGTATGGCTCGAATCAACTCTCTAGAATTGATTCGAAGAATTGGGCAACCGAATTAAATATGTGCCAAATTTGAAACAAACAGGTATATTTTTTGTACGCGCGTCTATATAAGTTTTTTCACAAAGTCTCTCGCAGAGAAAATTTTCAGTATTTTATCATAAAAACGACATCTAGGTAGTAATTTGACATAAAAATTCGTTGCATCAAGTTTCGAAAATATAAATTCATTTTTGTGAACCCCATCCCATATAAGGATTTATATGAAAAGTAAACTTTTACATAGAGACAAGTTATAATTTTTGGTATTTTATCATGCAAAGAAGTCAAGAACTGTATTAACCGAAGTGGTGTAGGGTATTTACGGGTCGGTCTTGCCCAACTCCAATGGTTTTACTTATTTTAGTTTTTTAAATTGAAATCTTATTTTTCTTACTTATCAATAAAAGTTAGAAGCAAAGAAAGAAATCGACGGTTGGAATTGACTCACTTGCTTGTGTTGATACCATAATTTGGGCACAAATATCAAGGCCAAAGCAACAGTATTTGTCAGTTGGGAGCGTAAAAACAAAGCCAAAAATATAGCGCTCGGGCTCATAACAGGCAAATAAAAAAATCGGAGCAGATAGAAGGTGGAAGAAACTAGGAATTCAATTACCAATGTGGCCACAAGGAATTGTCGTTCCTAAAATTTATAAAAAGATTAAAAATATCTTAACGCGTTTTCAATCACAGATTTTACCGACTTTAAAGTGCGTGTTGGCGTTGCGGCTCGAAAATGCTAAATGCAAACCAAAGCACAGAATAAGCATTTCGCTCACTTGAGTTACAACTTCCCATTTAAGCGGTTGGCATGTATTGGTGCGCACCTCGCGTAAACTTTCTAGTTGTGCTGCTTCGATTAAGTCCAAAGAAGAGGCAGTAAAAGCTGACATATAACAGACGACAGCAAATACCATTGTCCCTAAGTACTTTAATAAATCCACGTCACGTAACACCCAGCGATGTGCTTTTCTTGTGCGGAAATCGACTAAATGTCGATACAACTTTAAAATGACAGCTCCGTAGCATGTTATGAATCCTAATTCACGCAACCAGGGTTCAATTAGACAGCGCTCAGTTGAAGCGGGAAAGAAATGGACGGCAACCTGGAGAAATCATATGCGAAAAAAGGTTAAAATATCAAAATTTAATTTAAAAAAAAGATCCAACTAACCGATGCGTAAAGTAATACAATTCCTGTTAATATAGTTTCCAAAACTGTCCACATGCCAGAAGCAATCGCCTGAAGAAAGAGAAAAGCAAGTAAAGCAACAAGTAGGATGATTTTATTCGTTTTGAAGTATATTTTGCATACCCATTACTTAAAGTTAATTAAAAGGATGGCCGACCATGCACTTGCGTTTGACCTGCGCTCAACTTATAGCAAATAAATTCAAAAAAGACGTTAAATAAACTGACGAAAAGCATTTGACTGCAAGTTCAGCGCTTTTTTTCAATTACAGACTCCTATCTTTTATAATTTTCAGTTATTAATAAAGTGTAACAAGCTTTGTACTTTCACATGAATTTTTTTCAGACTTAGTATAGCGGACGAGTAATTGTAATTGTATTAATCTTTGAAATAAGGGAAAATCAATAAGACTGAAAGAAAAAGAAAGAACACAAGCTTTATGTATAAGACGCAGCTAAGTTTTATCCTATGTAAACAAGAATGTGTGTTCGCTGGCCAACGAACTTTCGTTAGTACTACACAATACATTAATTCGCATTTTGCGAATAACTGCAAGAGCAGATAGCAACATCTACGTAAACCATTTAAATACAGACATTTGACACCAAATCAAAATAATAAATGGGAAAAATAAAATTAAATACGATTTCAAATCTTGGCTGCAATACCTTGGATTTCCTTTGTCTGAACACAATAACACTAAAGACCACGCAGCAGAGAATGCAAGCTCCCAAAAAAGATCCAACTGATACTTTCAATAAACTTTCCAATGAAACAGCTTCTTGAGGTCCACCAAATAAACAAACCCCGTTCGAATCGCATGTAGTACAGCCTCCTGGACAGGGTACGCAAGAATAGTTGTCAAAACCGTCCGACATTTCTACGATATCCCCTCGAAAACCTTGCAGGGATGAATTTGGCAAATAATATGATTCCTTACAAATACAGGTGTAAACATCCCGTGTGGCGGCTGGCTTGTTTTCGGTTAATAAACAAAAGGTGGTATTACGATCACAACTGCATTATAATTTGCATTAGTTGATCCTTGGTTAATCTACAATTCAATTTGTATTTACCCATGTCTTCTACCGAAAATCAGCTCTAAACCATCATTACAAACGTCCTCATCAGCGGCTATAAAGGCCGCGGCTACAATTCTTTATTAAAGTAAATATTATTCTCAAAGTGATTGTCAAAACAAGTGTTTTCTCACTCACTTGATTTTCGACTCTGAAAATGATAAACGAAAAGGCCACAACCATCTTCCTACTAAGAGATTACAATCCCTGAACGGTGCTCCCCATTCTTGGGTATCGTCAGTGCTATTCCAGGCATGTCCCAATTCCCGCCAATAGGAACCTAAAAATCCACGATTATGTATCTGCTCCGGTGGTATCTAATGATTATGAAAAAAAAATTATAGATCACATAAAGACACAAATGCAGTTTGAGTGTCTTCTATTACCGTAACGTTATCTCTAAATTTAACCACAACCGTGTGTATGCTTGGCGCTGCTAAAGCGAACGCCAATAGATTGTCGTCTTCACTTAAGGCATAGCTGGCAATGCCGTTAGCTCGACGCCTTACCTCGTCGCGAATTTGATCAGTTATTATAGTAGGCGGAACAGACGGAAATTTATTCGCTAAAAATTCAGTAAATTGACGAGCAGCGTCCTCGGCTATATCCCGAAAATCGTAATACTGAAATGGTTTGTTATTACTATTATTATTCGCTTGGCTAATGAATTTTCTAATTTACCGGTTCGGCTGGTATTTCATCCAAAGTTTTCGCTTCACATTTTTCTTCAGCAATTATCGGAGGTGTCGTGGAAATACCTGTAGTGTTTGTACTTGTTGTACTCGTAAAATTTGTTGCTGCTACATAAGGATTTGCAGGCTTAGCGGCTGCTGAACGCTTTGTTGCGTTTATCTTAACTGTGCGATTACCTTTCACTTCTATATGATCACTAAACAAAGAATTGTCCTGATCTCGTGGACGATAATGGAAGTTTTCTTGCTTTTTCACTAGTTGCTCTTGACGTGCCTGCTTGTAATAGGCCAACAATTGCTGTTCATTGCTATGCACGTCAATATCGTCTATAACCATTGCCTCGGTATTACTGAATTGATTGTAGAATCTACGCTGCGAATAACTTAAAACGGGCTCATACGTTGAAGCAGGTAAAACGTGAGTGGAAGCCGTGGCTAGTATAGCTAACATAGTTAGCGTAACGGTAGTTATTGAACGGTCCCGTGCCATTTGCATTGAGTGGCCACGCGCTGATATTAAAAGCAGTACAGCGCAGAGTCGCGTTAAGGTACATCGTCGCGTCACAATTGTATAGCAACGCAAAAATTCAGTTTCACTAAAATCATTATATGGTTTCAGTGATGCGAGATTACTTTTAAATGCGCTTAAAACTTCCAATGGTTGAGGTTCTCTACAGCGTTGCGTCGAAAAGTGTTTGTGTTCAGTTATATTACTGCAATAGCTTCGAATATTAACAAGTTTTGATGGATCATCTGGAGGTTGCAATTGATGTTTACTTTCTAGGCTCCCTTGCTGCAAATTTTTATATGACTGTATTTTTCGCATTTTCTTTATCCGGTGTTTAGCACATAATTGTTTTTCTTCCTTTTGGGCTGTAAAACGTCTCTCGCGTAGTAACATCAATTCAATGTTTTTTGTCTTTTCACTCTCTTCCATAGTATCAATCGCAATCATCACACCACTCTTCCAACCTTATATATGATGCTCACTCCTTTCAAAATTGTTTTTAAAACTAATTTCGTAGCTTTTTTTATTTTAAATGCCTTGAATTAAAAATAAGTAAATGGTTTACAAATTATTGTCACAAATTCTCCAGCATCTCAATTTAGATTCATTTGAAAAGTTTCAACGGATACGTTCATTGCATTTGTATTCATATGTTAAACATAAATAATTTCGATTTTAAAACGCGTGTCGTAAAAGGTAATTAGATATTAAAGGTGCTACAGTATACAAAAGATACAAAAGATAGTCACGGCCTTAAGCTTCCTTCTAAAGTGTGTAATATCCAGCTTACAATATTCGCAGGTACGATTTGAAGTAAATGTTATTCTCACCCACGTGCTATGTGCGTTAGGTGGCTTTACTCTCTACTGCATAGCTCGAAAGCTGAACTTTCAAAGGAGATACAAACACAAGTATGATATTGAGATACAGGCAGAAAACTAAATACTTTTACGTACTCCGATAATCTTAACTCCTAAACTTAAATCTTAACTTCAAACTAGCGTGTGCATATTTATAATGAAAATCAACGGTCATTCTGTTCATGTAAAACAAAAAGGAACCAATAGACGTGCATCTAAAATATTTTCTATTTCAGTAATTCGCAAACTTTTCACGTTTATCACGTAAATAATCGCAATAATGTCAAATGTTATATGAGCAAGCGTACCAAGAGTTAGATCGTTACATGCAACAGCTTGGCGGCATTGATAACAACATTTTGGAATATTCGCTTTCCAGTTTGGTTCTCATTGCTTCATTGGCTTGTAACTATTGATTCCTGACAATCAACGCAATGCACGTAAGTTCCAATATTTCGTTTCCATTTTACGCGATTCTAAGACTACATTACTCAAAAACTTGAGCTGGACAAGATAACAAACAAGAGCCGCTGATAAAAATTCTACTGTGGTTGCAATTTAAAATTTGTCTTTTTGTCCATAAATAACGTACGTAACTTTTGTCCAGTACACAGCAAACCTTCATTGATTGTTATAAAAGTGCAAGACCACCGTCCGCGATCATACTCGTACGTCGCGCTATTTGGAACTAGAATGCTCTACGTTCTTAAAGAGCGTCATTTCTAAACTACGCGAATATTCTCTCCAGGTAGCCGAATAAGAAAACAAGCAAAGAAACTATTTTAGACTTGCTTTAACAAACTGCACTGGCCAACGTTCACGCTATCGCGCTCTTCGGCGCTTTCTATGTCTGCGATCTGTAATTCTAAACAATTTCACAGAATTATCCCTAAATATGGCAAGCAGCAAATTATAGTTGAATACTTAATCTGGAAAAGAAAAATCCCTTTATAGGCGAACATTGTTTAACAATTTTTTCATTTTTCTGTTACCGCTGGTGACACAACATTTCCCTGCTTATTTGAAGGGTTAACAATACTCAGTGGACCTTTACCATCCATCTGCTTACGTTAGTGCACATGTACTATTCACCTGTGAATCTACACCCAAAGAATTGGCCGTTTACGTTGTAAACTTTTACAAGCAAATGCGTATTTGCATGTACTCGCTTATTTATACGCATACATCACACACGTAGAAATTTAGTTTTTCTTATTATCTATAAACAATTATTGCATAAATATTAATTCAGTATATTACTACCGAATAGTTTGTTCAATTTTTGCAAATCCTTCATATACATACACACGCACATCACACTTTCTATGTGTACAACAGCCTGAATTTTGTATCCTTCATTCATATAAGTTTATATCTTACTCATTACGTTCCTTTCTCGCGTATCTAACTGTTCTGTTGTATCTGGTACCAGAGTTGTGGTGGTTGAATATTAAAAAAGTTCTCTTCAAAAGCTTTATAGAGTTTTATATTTGAGTACAGAACTAGGACTGTTTTATATTTGAGTACAGAAGTGACTACGAGTGTTTACGACTGTTTAGGACTGTTTTATATTTGAGGACAGAAGTTATGGTGGTTGAATATTAAAAAAGTTATCTTCAAAAGCTCCATGTATTGAGTACGGATTACAAAACACCCTCTATGAAATTTCAAATGAAGGAAGTGAACTATAATTTTACCACCACAAGGTTTATTTTATTTCCATTTCATTGCTGCAACGGGTAACATTTTTTGATTTTTTGATTTTTACAAAGAAAAAGTGCCCTTAATTTTTAGTTTAGAAATTACAAAGAAAAGGTGGTGCTACAATTTTTTTAAATATTTACTCGATAACTGATCAAATTGTTAATACAAAAATTTTGTCATTCAATCGAATTAATTCAAATTATTGCAGACTTAATGCATAGCTGGCACACAAGACATATGCGCGAATGGGTTTACACTCAAATAATCAATCTTTAGAATAAGTGACGAAAGCACGATACTTAAGGAATCCTATCCCTTTAGAAAAACGTTACTCCCGGCCAATGTTTATTTTTTGGTACGCATTGACTTTCTTCGCGACACTAAGATAATTGTGTTAAGGAGTCAGTCCTAAACAAACAATTAGCTTATTATGGTCGCTGATGTCGCGTTTGTATCTTTTGAAAACTGGTTGGTTTGTGGTTTGTTGACTGTAGTTAAATTTGATAATTGATCAGTCCGTAATAACTTAATAAGCAATGAAATTTGATGCATATCTTAAATGTTTTTCCCACCATCGCCTATCTACACATATGACACAAAAACTTCTTATGCTCTCCCTCTCTGTATAATTATTCATTTATTCATAAATTAAGCAATTAAAAATTGAATACTTAGTGGAAGATCAAAGGAAAACTTAAATAAAAATTGAAGTAAAAAATTTACGCAAAATTTGACTTTAAAAAGTTAAAAATTCAAACTAACATTGAATTTACCTAAAAATTAAAATTTACCTAAAAATAAATTATGAATGAACGGTAAAAACAAAATTTATGTGCTCTTTAACATCATGTGCAAAATTATAAAAACATTACAAAAAAAGAGTTGGAAAAGTTAAACAAAATTTGTGAAAGAAAAATTTAGAGACAGAAAACGAAAAGACACAATAATCGACGGTGACCGAATCTTTACCCGACCTCCATTACCGTAAAAAAAATAACACACAAATTTCAATAGACTATAACAATTTCCGTGCAGGTGGTGAGTGATCACCTGGAGAATATACATAAAAGTCTTTATCTATGTCTGTTGTAGTTTATGAACAACGAGTAAAAGAACCATTTTTCTGAAAAGGAGGGTGTTCGAAACTTACTTTGCAGTATAAACGTGGCTTTTGATCGATTTGCCTATTTCCCATATCAACCCGCAGGCAATGGCCAAATTTTTATATTCTATTCGCTTTTGGTACAGGCTATATGAAGAGTGTGCGAATGTACGTAACATCTAAAAGGATTTAAGATAGACCCACCTTTTACTATACTGCTCGATTCAGAATCATTTTCTGAATCAATCTAAGCTTGTCTGTCGGCCTGATGTCTGCCAATACTGAATTCAACCTATTTTTATATATTTTTTTTTTAATTTAAACTCCACTAAAACAAATTAACAGTCGAATTCAATGGACTCTTAGAAGTAAATCTTGTATTAATTAATATTGTAAAGTAGTATAAAGTGTATAAGGAGAAATAAGGAGAAAAAATATATATATAATAATTATTAAATAATAATTCATATATAAATAAATAAGAAGGAAAAAAAGAAAAAAAGCAGGTACACAAGTAGCACAGTGGCAAACCCACAACCACTACAGAACCAAATTGCAAATGAACCCCTAAGCCCTCGCAAATATGCAAAAGCTTGGCAACCGATACAATAAACCCCAATGATTAGTATTCGAATCATAGTGAGATTTTAAGATTAAAAGTTAGTTTAAATACGACGTAGGTAAACCGCACGTAGTAAGCAAAGTTGATTTAAGAATCCAATATTAAGATTAAGTGGTAGACATTTAGATTTCTGCAAACAACTCTGAATGTGTTAAACCGCTCATAATTATATTTACATTGAGTAAGCTTAATGAACATAAAGTGCCTAGAGAAGCGGTTAGGGACATAAAAGCTTACCTCACCAAGTAATGTGGGCGAATCAATAGTACCATTAATTAATTTAATTAAAAAGGAGACACAAAGAATAAATATGCGTTTATCAAGTGACGGCAAGGATAACAGGAAGGAATCTATTTTCATAAGGAGACAAAGAGACAAGCTGTTCCCAACCAAAATTTCTAAAGGCAAAAGGCAAGATTTGCTTTTGAACTAATTCAATTGAATGTACATAACAACTATAGGGGAGAGACCATACAACCGAGGCATACTCAAGTATTGGTTTAACTAAGCACATGTATACTTTTTTTGTAATGTAAGGATCCTCAAACCGAGTTCAAAGAACCATAGCAATGCAAGGAAACGTGGAAACGGGTTTCCACCACAATGCCATACCAGTCAGTCAGTGAAGTCAAATAAACTATGGATACCAGTCAAAGCAGAGCTTAGACGGAGTTACCCAAACATCGTGGAATAAGCCGGCGCTTGAGCAAAACACCAGATGCAAACGCGCTCAGTGCAGCTGTCGTCTTAGAAGTAGAGAGAGCCAGACTACAATCAATGCTACTGTGAACTATCTTGACACCTATGGCCTCTAAGTCCCTGAATGTAGAATACTCAGGGCACACCAACAACTCGTGTTCATAGTCTTCGGACAGACTCCCATATAGACAAGCCCTAGTTGCAGGATCTCTTTCATGGAAAAATGCACTCAGAAATCCGTGGCCTGTAAGTACAAACACGAGATGTAGGCTGAAGCTAAAACCTGGGTGATTTTCTACAAAGAAAACATCAGCAGTAAAGTTAAAAGTTACTCTACCGTTCTCACTATTATCCCAACGTGATTGCCACAAGGCACAGACACGTTCCTTTAATAGCGATTCACAGTCCCGAGAATTTAATGTCTCTACATCCTGAGTTCTTAACCCGTCTTTATCGTATAGACATTACTAAGACGTAAAACCTGAAGGTCCAGAGGGGGTGCACCCATCAGTACCTGTAGAACGTAGAGAGTTGAAACCGTTTTACCAATGGTCAAACACGCCAACAACATTATGTGCTGGCAGCTCAAGATCTTATTTCGCCCTACAACAAACATGGCGTCCAGGCACTACACGGGAACACCATATGTTGCATAAGCAATAAAGAGGCCACCGTATATTATCCGGGCGGCACGCCTGGTAAAGTCCAATTCGCACTGTAAGATACGACGAATCTGCCTTACCACATTCATAAGTTTATCCTTAACCTTCTCAAGGTATGGACTAAACTTGCTCCGATCATTCATGGTAATACCTAGATACTTGACTCCAGTCTCGTATCTAAGACTGACCCCATTCGCTCTGCCTACTGGAGGTATGCCGGACGAGAGGCTGCCTTTTAGCATCATCACACATTTCTCCAATAATACATCAACACCAACACTATGTCCCCATGCACTGATCGCTCTCATAGCGCTTCCGCCGCGTTCTTTAATCACTTTCCGAGCCGTTCACTGAAATGAGCAGATCATCTGCATATGCAGAGAAATGAACTATTTCATTAACTACGGCGCACATGTCTTCTAGTTGCCTTAATAAATGATTCATCACAATGTTCCATATGAGCGGTCCACTGACGGATCCTTGTGGACAATCCCTAACAACATCCCTAAAGACAATGTCGCTTCTGCTGACAAAACAAGAGTGAGGCGTACCGGGAACGACATTCAGTCGGCGTACACCCCATCAGCACGCAAAAAGCAATCCATAGGAGTGCTAGAGCCTTCCAAAATAATGTTTGTCTTGTTGCCAACATCTGCCCATGGGTTCGTCACAAGGAGGACCCTCTCGTCAAACTCTTTCCGACTAGAGAATAAACCGTTAAGGTCCATCCCATGCAGCTTATCCATAAAAACGGAGGGACTTAGCATCTGATGGGCGGACTGAACCAAAACTCGCTGGCCTAATTTGTTCACAACAGAAACGTCAAGCCCGATTTTCCCAAACTTTAGGTTGGGTACAATCTTCACCCTCTCCGCAGCGGATGGCGTACGGACTACAGCTTCACCACCGCGAATGACTTTAATACAGTAAGCAGAACGCCCGACATCGGTCGCAAATGTTCCACCCCTTGTTTAATCACCTCCTTAGGTGTGCCCGCAGTATTCTTACTATGGACGACCACAGACCAGGTTTCCACTGGCATCAGCGGTACAATGGTCCGTGCAGCCTCAACAACCGGGGGCGGAACCGATGTTATTGGGGTTGCCACATCCAAGCATCCACCGCCTTTCTCCAACTCTTAAATGCGGCCTCTAGGCACGCATTTTCAGCCACCAACACGAAGAAGATCATCCCGTATTCGCCACCTAAGCCCAAGAACCCACTGGCAGCCTGAAGCGAAACATTGTCCGGTAAGGGAACGTATTTTTGAAGGTGAGTCATAATCGCCGACCCTGCGAGCAGTCCGTTCCTTCGCGTGCACTGGCCTGCTAGCCGCGGAAGCTACTGCACCCACTACAAGGGCAGATGCAGCGGATGCAACCACAGAGTTGGGTTTAGCCTTGCGCCTCTTAAAAGCGCTCGAACGGCAGCCCGAAACCATAGACATTGAATCGCTTCGGCGCATATTTAATTCAACCACAGTGTCACTATCCGATACATCGGACGGACTGTGGTTACGTTTTGCACCACCCACTTCTAGCAAACAAGCCTTCTGGCCACCGTCCGTCCCGACAATTTCAGAGGACGTTATTTCGTCGGACAATCACCCCACAACACTCTTCGAGCCTAGGTTCTTTTTCTTGCCCTTCTCCATTGCGCACTAATTATGAGATATATTAAAATATCTTACTCAGGCGAAGTGTTAGATTTAAATTTATATAAAATTAAATATATGAGAAAATAACACTCACCCCAACAATTGGATAGTACTATTTGGCTGCTCTGTACTTGCGCACTCCGTTTCGAACCACACCACCAAATGGCAAATATCGCAGCACAGCAACGCCACCAAGTGGTAAAAAGTTCGTGCTTCTGCTCGACCACTTCTGCTTGACCACCACCTTATCTAGTCAGCTGTCTCACGATGCCCCAATATCACTTATTTTCGCTTATTTTATATGTGAAAATTATTTATACATATTTTCACAGTTTTTCGAGTCAAAAACCTTAATCTGCACCAAAATCGACTTTGCTGATGTCAGGAATTTTTACTGACTTTCCTTTATATATGCAAGTAAATGATATTTTATCATAAAAAATCACAAATGCTAATCAATTTAGACTTGAAAATGGCTATGCCCACTCAACCTGGAGTTTGAAGATCAATAAATTATGGTTAACTAAGTCAAACGCTTTGCTACAATCAGTATATAGGATATCCAAGCTAGAGCCACTAGGAAAACCCTTGAAAACATGGCAAGTAAACTCTAAGACAGTAGATCTTTCTTTCCTGCTGAGTAACAATTCGCTCAAACAATTTAAGTAAGACACCCAACTTGGTGATGGCTTTATAGCTCTCAACATAATGTCTATTTTCATATTTGTGAATTGGACTAAGAAAACTACTCTTCCAACACAAAGGAAAAACATCTGATTTCAGTGACTGATTAAAAATCATTGAAATAACATCACATATCTCGACAGAGCATGTTTTAAGTATACATGATGGAGTATCATCAGGCCCAATCGCAGAGCTATATTTTAAGGATCTTAAATTATCTAAAACATCATTTTCTGAAACGAATAAGTTAGGAATCTAATTGAGCTAGATATCGGATAGGGATAGTTGACAGTTGAATCGAAATTCGAGCCTTCAATATCGTCAGAGGACTCAGCGCCATTGAAAGAAACATCCGAAGGATATATGGAGATTTTTCTTTTGGAGTTAACAAACTTAACAAAATATCTAGGACTAACAGGCAGGGAGAATTTCATCAATTGAAGGTATCCGCAATAATATTGGTGGTTGAGAATAGGCAAAATAGTCGTAAGCAGCACCATTTTTCATACATTTTTTAAAAAGTTGGTTTTTCGTATTTTTGTAATATTTAATTGTCTTGTTAAACCATAGCAGACACCTGCTTCGAGGGCGGGGTTGCTTGTTAGAACGGATGCAGAAATAGCTGGGTTTAATACATTATAGAACGATGGTAGTAAGGTTTCAATATTTGCAGCAGAGAAATCAAGCATAATGTGTGAAAGATGAGATTTAAGCAATAAACCATTACATTTGTTAAAACTATAATATTTATTGGAGGAAGTTGGATTTGACACGTAAGAGTAGCAGTACGGATCTTCAGGTGAACTAAAAGGTGGACAACGATTAACAAGTATCTCCGAAAAGTTGGGAACGCAAAAATCAAGCAGTCTGCGTAGGAGGAATTAGGAGTACCGTTGTATTGCCGTAAATTATGATCAAATAATTCATTGAAAAATACAATAGCTCTGTCAGATAATGAATTGGGGACCATGCAGCCAGAATTATCAATATAACACCAAGTCACAGGTGTAGACGTTTCGGCCACATCACAAATGAGGGCAGCATGTTTCTTATAAATGGAGATATCCGCACTTGGATGAATGTGGAAAGAAGTTACGTATAACGGTTTATTGGTAATTTTCGCCGGAATGACAATAAGTCCAATGTCGGGAGAGGTAGGAAATTCAATTGAATAGGAAGTGAGCGTAGCAGATATGGCAATTAAGACACCATTACCAGTGCGATCCAATCAATCCTTTTTGAAAACCTGGAACGAATTGTGAAAAAGTTCCAACGAATGTAAATCAGGCTTTAACCAAATTTCAGTGACGGCCAAGCAAGCAAATTCCGTGCTCATTGAATTTAGAAAAGTAGAGCGAATTTTTGAATTTAGGACCCTAACATTTTGGTAAATGAAAATTACTGGGCCTGAAGAAATATTTAGTTTTTTGAGGGTGTAAGAGTTACAAAATTAGAATTTCGGAGTCGATCCCAAGGAATAAATTTCTTCATTAAGGATCCAACTGGCCACAATGGTTTGTTTAGCAAAATTTCCATGTTTTCATTCGGAACTAATACTTTAAAAGACCAGATAGGTCTAGGTTGAGATGGAGCCAATTTGGAAATGCTTATACGCTTCAAATTGACAGAAGAGACTTTTACAGCCAGAGACTTTTACGAAGCCTAAGGAATGAAGAAAGAAGAACGGGAGGGAGAAATGCGAAAATGTAGATAAACAAGGTGGATTTTGTATAATCAGTTAAACGGAACAGACCAGCGTTATATTTTTGGAAAGAACTCAACATTATCAAGCTACATAAATTAAGAGGACAGTCTCTGAAAGCAAGATTAACTACGTTTAAAAGATCATGTGATCGCTAACGCTATACGCCAGGATTACAGCGCGCGTTATATTCAAGATGCATCTAACTTTCCCCATAGAAGATAAGTCAATAAACAATTGTCTATCTTTATAAGAATGTGGATTACCCTAAAAGGGTACGCAACGCAAATAAGAAAACCTGCTTTAGAGTAGATGCAATGAAGTTGGTATGACTTTAATACGGAAACGGAAACTAAACAATCGAAGCGTATTTAAGAATTGATATTATCAGGCTACTGAACAGTTTTTTCTACGTTCACCAAAAGGGTAAAGCATTTAGCTTTATTAACAATATCCTCAATGCACAATAAAGGGTGCAACCGACTTAAGGATGATGCAAACACCAAGTACAGAGAGAAAATATATTTTTTTTTTTTTGGATGTTGAGCTAAGGTGGACCAAACCAATAAATTTGTTTCCCATATGTCCAGATAATAAACAGTAGTGATTATTAGCAAGAAATATATATCAAACAAAATGCGGTTAGAGCCGATATGTTAAGGGCAACTGTAGATTGTTGAGTTGTTGAAAATGATGCAAAGAAAGAAGTGTTGCAAACTTTGGCTGAAAACAAAAAAGGAAT
>KK502494.1:303573-436399 GCA_000688735.1 Glossina austeni | reverse complement strand
CATTTAAAATGTGACCACGAGATAGAAGAGAGTTCACCTGATTAACTTTGTTCCTTTGATAAAAAGCCTAATTTCGCGTTTACAACCTTTGGCAAAATAAATATTATTTGTTAAAATATAAATTAAGATCGGCGCATGCATCGGAAAAAAGGTTAGCTTTTATTGAGAGATTATTCACAGCCAATAAAAAGGATGAATCCGCAGATACAATCAGGAAATCATTTACATATTGAAAAACGTGAGTTTTGTCATCTTGAAGATTATGCAAAGTGGCTGTATATAGACTGAAGACTATGGGGCTTAAGCAACTGCCTTATGGAATACCACCATATACTTCAACTTTCTCTGCACCCATTACCAATACACGCTTGGATAAAAAATGTAGTGTAAGGAAGCATTTCGCTTCAACTACCGGTAGCGTTGAATTACCCACAGTTTGCAAAGGCATCGACCTAACGGTCTGGTGGTTTTGCAAAATTGTGCTCAACGGACAAAATCATACAAAAATCATACGATTCGGTACCTAGGGTAGCAATAACAATGAGACAGACATAAGGATAGGCAAACAAACAAACATTACGAGAGAAAAAAAAGTAGCTTATAAAATTATGCATGTTGATATGATGTATACCATATGAAGGCATGCTTAACGGTTTATAAAATCATTCGATTTAGTACCTAAGCCAGCACTAGCAATCATACGGGTTGGCACTTAAGGTAGTATCAACAATAAAATATACACAAGGGTATCATTAAAATACTTATACAAGGAAAGCTGATATGATAACTTGGTTGCAAGCAAACATGTTTGATCAGACCTCAGCTAGCACACTCAATAACAGATAGCTGTAACGTGATGCTTTTGAAAAAGCATAAGACAAGCATAACAAACGTAGCTGGATGTAGATAGTTTCCAATATGCGTACACTTAGGCGTATGATAATTATATTCTACATTACTTTTGTTAGTGACTGTTGAGTTGAGTTGGGTTGCGGCATTCAATACCCGTAACCGTTTATATAGCAAAATAATTTATGTATTAAAAAAAACGCCGGTAAACGACACGTCGAACAAACAAAGTGTCATGCAACTCATGCCAATGTCGGTTGCACTGCAACCTCAACACTTTTAGGACTGTTTAGGACTGTTTAGGACTGTCTAAGACTGTTTTATATAGTTTTATTTTGAGTACAGAAGTGACTACGAGTGTTTAGGACTATCTAAGACTGTTTCAGTCGTGTTATAGCAGCCAGAGGTAAGGTAAGAGGTAAGTGAACACGGACTACACAACTAGAGACATTACCGATAAGATTTTTTTTGGACTTTACGGATAGGGGATGGCAGATTCAGCTTAGCCGTCATCCCTGAATGACTAATAGACACTTCCTCTTGCAACATGAATCGGCTATGGACGGACGAGTGGCCCTATAGGCCAAAACTGGCTGCTGTAACCCCCGCGGCGTATTCTTTTTTTTCAGAATCTTGCGATTCGGTTAAAACGTGAAATCTAATCTTTCGGAACGAACAATAAAAGAAACATTGAAAGCGTTAAATAAGAGTCGGGTCACCACGCTGGTTTTTCTCTCGCTCCCCTTAAAAATCGCCTGTATAATTCCTCTAAGAATAATAAATCTAAATAATAAGAACAAAAGCCGGAGGTTCCAAGTTTTTCTTATTATAAATTTCTTGGAAGGAGTCCTGGTGGAGCTCTGAGCTTACCCTGTCCAAGCAGACTCATTACAGTAGTATCCACAGACGTATTTGAAGAGGAATTGAAACATTTAAGAGAAGTCTACCAAGCTTAACCGAGTTGACACAATCATAGGCTTTGCCGATGCCCAGGGAAAGCATAACAACCATTCTACTAGCTTTTTCTAAATTAGCTTTGAGAAAAGATAGTTCATTAACGCACATATTCGTAGATTTGCGTTTTTGATACGCATAAGAACGAGTTGGAATAATGTTCTCAGTTTTCAAGAAATCCATTATTCGCTCCTTGACCATGAAGTTGATAATCTTTATGAATATAAATATTAGCGAAATGGGTCCGAAGTTGCCTAAATCAGCTAAGCCTTTATCTATTTCAGGAATGGGAACTACTTTGATATATCGTAAAGATAGCGGTATGAAGTTAATAGACCAGCAGTTATTAATTGCATGCAAGAGGATAGTTAAACTTCCCCCAGACAGTAGTCTACGATCTTATCATACTTAACTCCGTCACAACCTGCAGCGGTAGCCCTCTTTCTGGAATGTAAGAACTACATTAGCTCACGCAATGAAAAGGGTGTATTGTTGAGACTACTAAAAGGAATTGAAGGTATTGCAATCTGATTGACACATGGAATTTAGCTTTTGAGCATATCTAAGCATCTTTTATTATCATGGGCATTCCACACAGTACAACCGTGTAATTTTTGACTAAACTGTCGAAGAGCATTGATCTAATTCCAGAAAAAACACGAGTTGCTATTGCCACACTACTCTTTAATCCTGACAGCTCTATGTGTCCTTTTCGCCTTTCTAACCGCAGATTCCTTCAGTGTTCTCATACATTCAATGAATTCGCCTAGATTGGTATATTGACTAATTTTTTTCCTTGCAGATCGGTATTTGCGAAAGGATGTTGACAGGGAAGACTTCCACCAAGGTTTAGGCGAGAAGGATTCATTCTCAGAAAAGTTGCTTCTAGCAGCTTTGATCTCAGACTGAAAGGCACATTCAATTGATGATATAACGGAAGGAAGATCAACTTAAAACAGACGGTCCATAAGGAAGTTGCTTGAAATGAAATTTTCAATTTTTTTAACGGAATTGTTGCAACTGTAAAATAAAATGGAAGAGTGTAGACTTTTGCCAGTAGAGATATTAGTCGTGCCAGTTGAATGACAAAATAGTTGCATTAGAAAAGGCTAGATCCAAGACACTGCTGGTCATGCGGCCATTCCGATCATAGCAGAAGGTAGTATTACCATTATTTAAAACATTGAAATCCCCAGCACACACAGAATCACATTTTGTTCACCATCAAGGAAGTCACGTAATCTCCGATTCTCATCACGAAAAGTTTGTGCATCAACAATGGGTGGAAAGTAGCATGATGCTATGAAAAGATATGTAGATTCATAGTTTTGTGATGACAATGCCAACAGCAGATTTGTAGGGAATACGCCTTTCTTAACTAGTATGCTAACACCACCGCAACCGTCATGTGGTGGCTAAAATATAATTGAAAACTTTAACTTGCAAAAAATGACGTCAATATTATTTGAGTTCAAGTAAAAATCCGAAAATGATAACTTACGCCGAAAACTTTGAATATTGTATTGTAAAAAAGAGACCATATTTTAAATAAAAACGGAATCCTAGCGGATTTATTCGTAGTACTAGGCACTTGATCGTAGCGAGAATTAGCTCAATAAGACGTTTTTTCTTCACATTCCTTAACAAGAGTCTGAGGGGTCATCGGAAGGAAACATTCTTTAATCACAGAGATTAAACTATCAAGTTCCGAAGAGCACAAACTGTTGTTCGAAATCACTGGCCGCAGAGATCTTGTTACCGACGGCTTAAGAAGTGAACTGGGAGAAAGTTTGGAAATAACAGATTTCCTTTTAATGACCGCATTACATGTTTTCCTTGTCAGGATCTTATCACCATTTTCATTTTCATCCGTATCCAAAATTGCGGACGATTTCCCAAATGGAAAGAAATTCTAATCGTAGGAATTATCATCCAGACATTCAAAGAACGTATGATGTTTAAGCCGGCTACTTAGTGGGGTTTTTAAAAAACTAAGGATATAGCTATAGCACCGGGTAAAAACAAAGTCACCCCGATTAGGGATATATATATCGCATGTGGATCTTCGGAGCTAGGCTCTTTATTAGGTCTTTATTGGAAAAGTTATGTATTGGTATAGCTGAACAGAGTTTATTAGCCGCTATTGCTACGGCCATTGTAAAAACACGACACGTCGATAAAATTAACAAAACGAGCGAAGATGGCGTGAAAGAAAAAGCAGATGAAGTTACTGTACTTTTAAAAACCGCTCATTGGTAAGTTACAGCGTAATTAAAAAGGCATTACTTTCTTAAGATTTTGTGTTCGCAGCCAGTGTCCTAACTATGATAAGATTATACCTGCATTGTTGGAGCATGGTGTAGAAAAATTGCAGGAATATTGTCCGATGGTGCCGAGGATCCCCATAAAACCAATGTTGGCTCAGCCTACTAAAGATGTGTCGGAGGCGTTGGAACGTTTCGATGACCTGGCCATTACTTGCGAGTGGAAATATGATGGTGAGCGTGCGCAAATTCATAACGATGAAGACCACCAAATATCCTGATATTATAGAACGAATTAAGGGGTTTCTAAAGCCTGAGGTTTCTTCATTTGTAATAGACAGTGAAATTGTTGCCTGGAATGTGGAAAACAAAATGATCTTACCCTTTCAAGTGCTGACCACCCGCAAACGTAAAAATGTCGACATCGGCGAAATTAAAGCGCAAGCATGTATATAAAAATTTTAAATATAATTTCAACAAAACAAAAATTGTGTTCCTTTGGCCATTTAAGGAATTCGTCTACCAGCTAACAATATAAATGCTCTAAGTTTTCCAGATAAATTAAGAGGGTATACTGTGTACAACAATTAAAATAAAATATTGGTACCATTCGGATTGCTAAATCGGGTTGAGGGAGACACGGGTCAGAGATGCTGAGCGATAAAAACAATTCAAAGTCATGCGTAGAAAAATTTGGATTACGGTTGATCGGTTCTTTCAAAGTCTTTACCGTTAACTAGGAAGCAAAGCAAATTAAAAAATTCGGAAGATTACCCAACAGGACAAGTTTCAATGCTCTAGATTGTAGTTAATTTCATTGAAATGGAAAGTAGGGATTTCGCCAACTTGAAAACGTTGAGCAAAGGTCTTGTGTATTAACGCTAACCTCGTTCACAAATTTTCATGGAATTTATGAATAATTCATGGAGAATACATTATTTTATATTAAAATGCTTAAAAGTATTTGAAAAAATTTAATGCAATTAAGTATTAAACATTTTTATATAACTTATAATGTTCATTTATCCGTATAAACAACAGTTCTACGTTACTTGGTCTACACTTATGGCATAACATATGTGTGATTATAAAACAAGTATTGTATTTTCTTTGGGTCTGTTATGCATACTCATTATCTCAGCTGTCCACTTTAGTCGCCTCAGTTAGACAACAGAGAGCGGAATCAATCCTTCAAGATTTCAGTTTTTTCCCTATGTTATCCTAGATTTTTGGGACATCTCAACACTTAAAAATTAAGAATATTTGAGCAAAGCAAAGTCAAAAGAGTCGGATCGTAATATTCGAGCCCACAAACCCCGCACAGTTCTACTAAGAATTGTAAAGAAAGCCTACGCCGGCCCAAAAAAATCAAAGCTCCGTTGTAAGATCTTAAAAAGCATTGTACGCAACAATACCACATCTTAAAGTTATGATACTCACGTAAGATTACAATTTCAATAAAATGAATAACGAAAGCGAAAAAAATAATGGGAAAAGAATACAAAATGACGTAACAATTAATTACATTATAATGTCTTTCTAGCAGTAAACAAATCCTCCAGCACTGAGGGCATTTTGCAAAGTTCGATGATAGAGCATAACGCGAATAATTCGTTAAGCACATCAAACATTTAGTTAGCATTGGATTTGTAATTTGTTAAGTAAGAAAAGTATCATCTTATGCAAAATCTTGTTCCGTGACACCTAGCCGATATAATAGTGTCATGCAAATGTTGATAAATCTGAGAGCAAAGAAAGGGAAATCGATTTTTAATAAAAAGACTTAAGAAAAGACCTGAAAAGCGATTATTTAACTTTCTTGTTAACACTCTGTCTCGAATTGCGGCATATCAGAGGATAACTATTACAATAATTTTTGTGTTGCCATCGGGGACTTTCTTATAACATTAGCCCCTTACTGTTTCTTATATTCTAAACCTGCAACGAATTTAATGTGATTCCCGTGAAGCGAATAGAAAGCTTAACTTACATTGTCATCAATCATGCCCAGAGGAAAAGTTAAACTGAAATCAGGAGGAGCTACAGTTTCGACTAGTGAAATACGCTCAGGCTTTATTTCAAGCAGGATTTGAAGAATTCCTTAATGATATAAATCCAGTTGCTGCGCCTCAAAGTAGCCTCCCATATAGAAAAGACCAGCATATTTTATTATTAAATGATATTCAAACAGAGAAAGTAGTTTCTGCAAAACACGTCTCACCACGCATTCCGACAATTCGCGAACAAACTTAAAGAAAACGCTGCAATAGGTTAAAAATATATTTTTCGTAACACAACAAATGCTTCGAACGGAAGGCTTACTTCTCCATAAACGGTAGCTCACGTTTGTGCATTGAAAGCTTGCATTTCATTGCAAGTATCAAAGCAGTTCAGTAAAACCCACATTATGTCTGACGGCTCTTTCCAACTGATAGGCGCATAACCAATTTAGGGCTAGCGGGAGATCTTAAAGAAAATTTTAAAAAATAAAATGAATTCGTTCCTTGGTTTTTTCTAACAATAATCAATCCATGCGAGTTGATACAAGTGGAGAATTTTCCCTAAAATTTATCCTTTGCCGTCGCAACTGATCAGCCAAATGTTGCGTTAGAGTATTGTTCTCCTCTTCTTATGTGCAATTTGTAGCATTTTCGTTACGCAAATCGCCTAAGCGGCCGCATCTCAAATAGCTATGGCCGCCACAAGCTTCTCTGCATTCTTGGATATCGTCACGGCAAATTCAAATGCAAGCCGGCTTGCAAGCTGAAGATGTGAAATGTATATATATATATAGTAGGTCATATTGAAAATTCTCCGCGGTTTTTTCCGCGGGCTGCTGTTGATGCCTATATATCGGGCAATATTCATCTGGTTTTCCACTTGTGCTTAAAAGATGACAAGCCAATAAAATTTTGCAACTGGTGGAACAAGACTGCTATACAGGCCGCTAGGAAATAGCGGGGGCACTGAACTTCGGTCAGTTTAGAATCATTTGAAAAGAGTATGCTACAAAATGAAACTCAAAAGAAGATCAGTCCTTTTATATCGCCCATTATTTTGGTAAAAGGTAAAACGCGCACTGTGCTTATTAATACACAGAGTAAACAAGTGCGCAGTCGAAAATATTCGCATTGTTAAATAGATAGATAGAAGTTAGCTTATTCGAAATTTTAGTGTCATTTTTACATTGACTAAGCTTAACCAAGATAAAGTGCCTAGAGAAGCGGTTAGGGACATTAAAACTTATTTCTCCAAGTAATGGCGGCGAGTCAATAGCACCATTTATTACTTTGATTACGAAGGAAACGCCAAGAACAAATCCACGTTTCTCAAGAGATGGTAAGTCTCTAAGTATCTAAGTAATTCCAATCCTTATTTGTCAATCGCTTGACTGAGACAAAGCGCTTTTACAAATCAGCCCGGTGTTTGTGAATTGTTTATCGTTATTCTTCACAGTATCAACGGTAGAACAACTTTTATTCTTTCAGTGAATTTCCGCTTGACGACCCGTGGGTATGTCTTTTGTAAGTAAAGAACATTTCACTCATTTCATTCACTAAGTCGTAGAATTCCTAAAAAAAAACGTGGACATTCACATTATTTCTCGATGAGTAGATTACATAGCTTACAGTCCAATAAAAAATGAATTTCCCATCAAACATTCAATTAGCTCATAAATACTCAAAGACGTATTTTAGCACATAACACTTCCATGATACTACATTAGTCTTGGCTAATGCTAATGTCAACGTCTCCTAAGATAAAGGCAAATATTTATCGTACGTTTCTCCGCGTCACCATTGAGGTGTCGTAGTTCGCCGTTGGTAAAGTTACTTAAAACTATAATAATATTTATAATAGTATATATATTTAATAATTATAATAATTATAATAATAATGATGCGTCAATATAATAATATATAAAATATAATAATAATAACAAAAACCCCGCACAGGTTGTTAACATTGAATTCAAGGCATGTTCTCATGCATAACATCTACAAAACTTTTTAATAATAATACAATAATATAATAATAATAATAATAATAATATATATATATATATGTATATAAATATATACCTTATCTTATCTTTCTTACCTTGTCTCTCTTTAATTAATAATAAAGTTGATTCTAAAATTAATTAATTAAACTAATTCTAAAGAAGGTAAATTAATAAACTTTACTTATACACACAAAAATTAAGACCATTTAGCAACACTTTACAGCAACGACAACATTTGCAACAGCATTTTACACTTTAAATACTACGTTAGTATAATAACAATAAATAAAAAAAATATCAAAAAATATTAATATTATAATATATATATGTATCTAAATGCACACATAATGCTATCAACTAATACCTAGGAGTAGTGTTGTTATCACGTTTTTCCTGAATCCTAATATAATTTAGCAGAACATGCAATATATACCCTAATAAATTAATTCTATGGTTACGGCCGTCGCTGCAGCACCCGGTTTGCCTAAAGAACTCGCTTTAGAATGCAATTGTTGCTATTTGCCGATGTCCTTTTCCGGCATACGGGTCTGCATGCAGATGTAGAAAATTCTGTATGCTTCCAAGGATACATTGCATACATCTTCAGTAGGACAATCTGCGTCTACGTGTCTGCTGATCAACGCCTCTCTAAGCCGGATTGTCTCTTTTTTGTCCACCTTCAACGCCTCTCTAAGGCGGGTTATCTTCTTTTGTAATGCTGCATTCTCCGGAGCTACTTAATCTACTTAATACTGGGCTAACTACTTGCGCGGGGTCTTCTACTTCTACTTGTATTTCTACTAATTCTCCAATTGAATTAATTTTTCTAATTCTGCTTCTGCCTAACCTACGGGGTCACCTAATCTACTTAATATGTGGGTAACTACTTGAGCGTGGCCTCCTAGTTGTTCACCAAACCCGAAAAATCCAGAAAACTCCGAATACTAATACCGGGCTAACTGCTTGTGCTGGGCTCTCTTATACTGCTTCATCCCGTTCGTCCTGTTTATTCTGCGCCATTAGCCCCATCTCCTTATCCAAAAACACATACATGTATGGAGCTCATCGGTTGTTTGTCATGCGTTTTGTTTGGCTCTTCAAAAGCTTTTTAACAAGTCATAGGTTCTGCTTTGCTACCGGTACAGCCACTTTTAACTCCTCTGCCAGCTGCTTCCATGCCGTCTTTTTCTGTTGCTTTGTTGCCGTCGTGCTGGCCTAGATAACATAGTGTTTTTGGGGCTTTTAGCGAACACTAAATGAGGCATATCTCGAACACGCGGATGGACATTCATCATATAATATATTAATATATAGTATATATGCGAATATAATATATAATATAATATATAATAATAAAAATTATATAACAATAAATAATAAATAATGATATACGATAATAAATTAGTATAAAAAATAAATTGATGGCGATAGATGACGACAAATCTGAAAAGCAAATCTGAAAAAAGCAAAAATTAGAATATCCCTGGTTACATCTAACTTTTTTATTTATAATACTCATTCAAATACTAAAGACTTAGAAAAAGAAATACATAGATATAGAAATAATATTTAAAGTAGAGTTTTTCTTTCATTAAATTTTATTATTTTAAACTTTTTAACAATATTGTTTTAAAACATAATTTATATTTAATTTAATGGAGTCATAGTTATAATGAGTGGTTAGTCGGTAACATAATATTGGCGTAATACTTACCTATTGGCACAAACCCGCTAAGACTGCAGTCATCTTCCAATCTCTTTTTTTTGTTCCCTTCCTTTAGGCTTTTTTGTTTTACACGAACGTGGGGCACCTCCTGAGTGGTCGGCGGTACACGGCAAGTTTAGCACTTTGATTTTTTTTTGGCATTTTGCCTAAACCTCAGTATATGTAAACCAAACAATAAACTGTTCGACGGAATTTTTCCTCTCTTGATTTTGTTCTGAACTCCATAGGAATTTTTGGTTCTGATGAATCGGTCTCAAACTTAAAATTATTCAATTATGCAGCTGCTACCAAATGCACAAATGGGCTTGGCGGTATCTCTATCCTGGTAAAAAAAGGTATATCATTCAAACGCGTCCCATATGTATCGTCTGCGGATGTGGTCATTATTAGATCTTTAAACCTTCCTCCAAATATAGATATTCAGTCTAGTTTTCGCTAAAATATTACGTTCTCTAAATTGGCAAGGCCATCAAACCAAAGTGCGTAGGCCTGCTTTAGCTCAGATGCCTGATTCAATGCACTTCAAGTACGGATTATATTCAAGTTGTGTTTTTGTACCACGAGATCGCGATGTCTTGTTGGGCCTAAAATCTGAAAAGCTTCTAAAAGTGGATGTACGAGCCGCTGATATTGTGGACGAGGTATCTGCTATGAAAAATTATGATCTATAACGTTATAACCCGATCAAAAGGGACGTCTAGCAGGCAGCAGTAATTGTACAAAAAAATGTGGACATTCGAGTTAATTGATAGCAACCTTGGAGAAATGGAAACATAAGAAGTAACGTTGACGGTTGATTCGAGACAAGTCAAAGTTATACCATCAAAGAATATCTTAAAAGTGGAAGAAGCCGTCTTTTCAAAATTTGCGTCCAATTCAGTGCGAATATGAAATATAACTTCAATCAATCTGTGATTCAAAAAACTTTAAAAAAGTACGATTTGAGTATCGTTTTATTTAAAGCGTACTAAACGTTTAAGGCGTTCCGCCAATATTCAATTGTACTTTTATATAATTATTAATAAATTCTCATTAAATAAATTTGGTAAAAATTTCAATCGCTTTTTTACTTCTAACTGTAACAACGCGTGACCAATTTTTCGCCCAATAGATCGGTTGGATAGTTGATGATATGTATAGAATATTTTTTCTCCGTTAAACGCCGACGCAAATCATCTAAAGCTTTGGCCAATTCTTTATCTGCGGCACCACTGTGATAAGGCGTCAATAGCAAAAACCCCTTTGCGGACATTGTCCAAATTGCAGCAGCGCAATCGTAAACTATCCAGCGTGATGTACTTTCACTTGTCTCGAATCAGCCGTCAACGTTATTTCTTCTGTTTCCATTTCTCCAACGTTGCTATCAATTAACTTGATTGTCCACATTTTTATTGTACAATTACTGCTGCCTGCTAGACGTCCCCTTTGATCGGGTTATAGTATTATAGACAATAATTATTCATAGCAGATACCTCGTTCACAATATCAGCGGCTCCCACATTCATTGTTAGAAGTTTTCCAGATTTTGAGCTCAACAAGACATAGCAATCTCCTGGTACAAAAACACAACTTAAAGTATAATCTGTACTTACGGTGCATTGAATCACGCATCTGAGCTAAAGCAGACACTACGCACTTCGGATTGATCGCCTTGCCAATTTAGAGAACGTAATATTTTGGCGTCCTCATCTTTGGACGTAGTCTTCAGGCTATACTATTGGACGCTATTGTTTGCTAAGTTAACTGGGACTCTCAGTTCATTTTGGCTCCCTAGTAATATATCGACGGATTTGATTTTCCGTCTTGTTTTTATAGTATTTAAGCGCTTAATTTGATCTGATCAACTTAAGTTTTTATCATGGTCATTTTCTTCGTCTTCATGCTCGAGTTTTTTAATTTGTTTGGTTTTTCTTTTTTCTTGTTTGATTTCCAAATATTGTTCACCTTCATCTTTTGAGCAAAAGTATAAATTTTCTATCAGATCGTTGGCGCCGTGACAGCTAAGCTAAGGATACGTTTCGATGGATCTTATTGGGCTTATTTTATATTTTCTATAGTTTAGATTTTTCTTGACTATTGCCGCAAATAATTTCACGCCACCATTCTGGTCGTTCACATTCCATATCATAGCGTTTAAATATTTTCAATTATTTGGCAATTGAGGCTGACGCAGTCTGAAACGAAGCCGGATTCAAAACTCGGTACATCAAGGTACTTACCTTAACTTTTTCCTGCTGAAAACATCGACTACAAGTTATTTTCGGAAAAGGGAGGATTATTTAATTATTATCTTCAAGAGTTACTAAATACTTTTTTCTTACACTATGTGCATTCTAATACTTTTCACAATTTTTTTGTATCACAAATACACAAATGGCTATAGTTTTTTTATTTATATTGTTAATCAAGTTCCATTTTCCTTTTCTTTTTTAGTTAGTTATGATGTATTTTTCTACGTATATACATATAATCGAAGTTAATAATAATAGTTTCTAACTAAAATTTTTTCTATTAGAAGACTTGTTTAGCATAAAAGTTAGCAGTGGAATATATTACAATAATGACCCCCAGCACACGTTTAGCCATCTTCAGAACGTTGGGTGACTATTTATAAAAAAAGTGTCGAATTCCTTATCAATCCCTTTAATTAATTTATCTACGTGCTTAATAATGGTACTTTTTTCTGCAAAGGGTTCGAATACTGCGTACAATTCATAAGCTGATGTGACCCATGCAAGTAAAATTTCATTGCTTTTTGCTTTATATATTAATTTAAGAGGCCTATGGACGCTGTGTACACATTCGATGAGATTACAATAAGTAGCTTCTAAATGACGAAAACCCTCTATAGTATTGTATGGCCTTGGAAAGTCAGAACAAAGCAGCTGCGCTATAGCTTTCGGTTTATATAAAAAATGTTTCAGCTCTGGTATGTCGCTACCAAATGTAGGCAATTTAACTTTTTTAGTCTTTATCGCGGCTTCATTGATTATTGAAAAGCATTGAGTACGTTCCAGTTTTTCGGTTATACGCTTTTTCACCTCCGACAAATCAAAGAAATCGTCTTTATCCACTGAAAAAAGTAGAAGACACGCCTGGCAGCTCTCAGTCAAATAGGACACATGCGCATGCAAAAAGCCGTTCTCATCAAATCTTGGCAGACATAATGGCGTCCAATTTTCATCGTAGTTTTTAAAAGATTCTGAGCTTTCAACCAGATTAAATATCAATCTAATTAAAGTGAAGTGAACTGCATTAGAAACAGAAATATAAGGAGATATTATATTCGGCTTGAATCGAATTTTTTAATACTGTCATTGAACAATTAATTAACTAGACCTCAAATATCTAGGTACTCAACACGTATTACGAATGTACAATAGCTATCTAAACTAGCTAAAAACCATATTTAAAAAAATTGAAAGGGGAGATTTTGCTTTTTTGTATTTCACAGGATAGCTTTTCATGCAAGTTGCATTCTACTTGCGAAGAATCATTGATAGCCGTCAGTTCCAATTAATGCATTGTGATTTATCGGTCTAGCCTACATTTACTAATCATCTTGTGCGTCTCTCAGAATATTCTATCGGCCCTGGACCAATACCTCTTATATGCCACGCATTCCATCTTTGCTTAATAGTGAGCGCGATGACAGCTGTGTTCAATCTATTTTCGTAATCATCCCTGTAGACTCAACTTTCAACTTTCTATCTTATTATCGCAGCAGACAGACTAACGGTCGCGTAGACAAACAAACAAACCGATTCACAACATTACATTCTATTGAGTCTCGGATGAGTATTTGTTCGACAAATTTAATATATTCATCATCATCATTCGATGTTAGATATAAAAATTTAAGATTACGTGCAATAATGAACTATGAAGAGAGAAAGAGTTGAGAACATCGTCATTACGTGTTAATCAATCAATCCATAAGCTCGTAATCGCTATTTCAAAACGCATAGAAACACAGTTAAATGTGTCCTGCTATTCAAGCCGACGGAGAATGTCATATAATATAGAGCCTGTTGAGAATGAAAATTTCTAATACGTATTTACCTTAAATCGGCAGGATTTATGGAGTACTTTTTCATTCGTACCATTGTTATAAGCTGATTTTTGATTATCATTACGGCAAACACCAAATTTTTGTGATTATGACAATTTTCTTTAATAGCATTTACTATAGACAAACGTGCCGACGCTTGCATTGGTAGCACCCGTATAGAATTTGTTAAGAAGGTGAAGACATTTTTATTTGTTTGCCCAGTGCTGCTGTCGCTTAATACCAAATGGCGTATTAATCTTTCGCTTCCAGCCAAAAGACGTCTAAGATCAAAACCTTTATGCTTTGAAAATACATTTTTTAAATGACGAAACGTAAGCGTGGATATAATTTGATGGTACACATCGCTGAGAAGACATTAACTTGCTTTAGAGGCAGAACTTTAAATTTAATTAGTAATAACGAGATTACATACTTGAGCTGCATTTCCAATTGGGCCGCGCTAAAACCTGTTCTTGAAACTGCTACTAAAATGAGGCTAGGCTTCAACAAAAAAACAATTTGCACATCTTTCGCCCGAATTGATTTAATCTCATCTTGACCGTCCTGCACGAAACTCACTAAAGCCTGTATTACACCAAAAATCGACGCCAGATTTTCTTCGTTACCATGCAAGGAAAAAACGGGTTTTCCCGCTTCGCTTAATATAAAAATATGTTTCTTTTGAAAGCGCCATGTGGGATTATGCAAACAGTCTGTTGGAGGATCGGACGAAGTAGGCAATTTTTCTTTATCAGGCTCTCTTTCATCTGTAGCTTTTTCGACCGGGGATCCTGTAGAACATTTTGTAGCAGATGTTGGGGGCACACATTTTTGTTGACCCATCTCTTCAAGAATTTCTGATATAATACCACCTACTCCAGCTTCAGCGTCGCTATATGAATCGGCATCATCTCTTTCGGACTGTGCATGAATGTGAGGCGCTGTAGAAATAGCAGCTGGCGAAATCGTCTCACGATCCATTTAACTTACTTAATCAAATTTTAAGATGCTTCCTTCCAAAAATCCGATACTTTCTAAAACAGTCATATGTAAACATTAAAAAAACATCTGATTATGAACAACATATGATATTAAATTTCACGCCACTTTTTTTTTGTTGGTGTGGCAACAATGGTAACAAAAAGTTTAAGAGCGTCAAAACGCTCTTAAAAAAAACAGTATTTTTGTAAAGCTTTTCGTTCGTATATGTGTTATAAAGCTGATAGGGTGTGTGTGTTTGTTGTTGCAAATTCGAATTTTTGTTTAGATTTGCCATGCTCTTGTTTACAGCGAAGCAAATTTTACGCTCAAAACTTGGATTTCATGTTCTCAGCATTGTGGTCTCTAATTTTGTATATAGTCTTTGTTGTAAATCTGATACCATGTTGTATACTTGTTATTGCACATGTTTGTTTATTTACTATATTGTTAATGTATTTTAAAACATAATACAAAACCTTTCTAGTTCATCTTAACTCAACATCCAAAAAAAAATGACAATAATACAAATTTTCAGATTTCTACATTTCTTAAGGTAGCCGTGGGGATGGCGTTCCAATTAGACGATATCTTCAACATGCAACTTTCAAAGAATTTGCAGCAGAATATTTGTGTAAAAAATATTTAGGGGCGCATGACTTATATATATATTGGAAATAATAAACAAAATTGTACCGTCCGCGTATATACGTATAGGGGGTATCTGTCGGTCGGCTTTTTCTATGCTCTTTACAAAAGAGTAGTGCATGTAACGAAAAGCGTATACATTTTAAGATACAAAGAAATTAAAAATACAAAAATATAAAGAAACAAAAATTCGAGTTTTGGCTCTTCTGAGAATAAGCGTCAAAAATTTTGCCTTTTTTGAAAATATGGAATTTTCTGAGAATAAGCTTCAAAAATTTTGCCTTTTCTGAGAATATGAAATTCAAGTTTTGCCTCTTCTGAGAATAAGCGTCAAAAATTTCTATCCATAATGTTCACATAGTAGCGTCGGTTAAAGAGATAATTATGAAAAGAGAACAAAGTCCGAAAACCGCGAGTAAGGTATAATGTGGTATATGAGTATATTTAATGTTTTGTATAGCATATTAATGCACAGAAAAAAGTTATTAATCTGGTTGAGTGTCTCATCCATACTCTCTTCTTGACCGCTTGAACTACGCTCTACTCTTACTTGATTTACAATGCCTGAAAATCTCTTTCTCCGTCTGCAATTTTTGACGATTATTCTCAGAAGAGGCAAAACTATTGACAGAAGATATAGCCGATGAAAACCAAAGAATAGAAATCATTTAAATTTTCGAAAGGCACCAGGCTGTATTTTGTTTGAAAGATGAACCGCTTAAATATTAAAGTGAATGAGCAACCCTCAACGTGCGTAATGTAAGGACCAAAAAAGTCCTTGTTGCCATTCACCAAACTATCTAAACAGAAAGAACGATAGCTTCACATACAGTTTTATTTCTGTACTCACGCAATCGCACACACACACACACACACAAACACATGCATACAGATCCACGTTCAACTTGAGTTATAAATGCCTTCTCGCCAGTTTCAAAATTAAAACATATTTTACACATCTGCTTAAACATATGTATGTATATATATATATTTATATACATATAGTCATATATGTGCACGTGTTTACGCATTCCGCATCTTTGAATTGGTATTTCACATATGCACTCGTATATGTACATAAAAATTTTTCCGATGTGCCATTATGACCGTTCGTTGTTTATTTATTTATGCGCACGTTGTTCTTCTTGTTGATGCTTATGCTGTATTGCTTTGAGTTATGTTTCATTGTGTTGTCTATGAGTGTGTATATGCGTGCATTTTGTGCTTGCGATTGTGTTGTTCACTCTTTTATACACTTCAGCTGCGGTGATCCACCGCACAAAATTCACATTTTTGGGGCTTATTCTCACATAATTCAAAATTTTTGATGCTTATTCTCACATAATTCACATTTTTGGTGCTTATTCTCACGTAAGATTATAAACAAGATTATAAATATCTTACTATTATTTTTCCTCCTGTTATAGAAGAACAGCTTGGAACATACGCGGTAGCGGCTTCACGTGGTCTTTCTAATCGTACTTCTTTAAATAATTCCACCGAGAGCCTCAATTATGTTAGCGACAATTTTTATGGCGTTGATGTAATTATTCTGGGCGAGGACGGCGATGCAGAGGCGGATGAATTCCGATGATTGCATTTGTGCATGGGGAGGGAGCTGATTTTAATACTTCTTTTCAACCCTTAGTATAATGAACGTTCGTTTCATTAGTTCAGACTGATTGTCTTGCGCTTATTAATCTTCGATGGCTTACTTTCCAACAACTGTGGAGACGAGGAGACTTCTTATTTCTTGGTGTAGGTTGCTTGTTCTTCTAGGCCATGTTAGTTAAAACCACTATATACTCAAACAATGCAAAAATTTGCGAAAGAGAAACGATATTAGGACAAAACGCCCGTTGAACTTTCAAGCACAGTCCTACTGACTTCCACTTTCACATTTCGTGTCATGTCTTATAGAAAGTGAATTAATTATTAAGAAAATTCAATTAAAGCGTAATTGAATTAAGGGCATTTTTATGATTCACAAAGGCTTAGGAATTCTAGTAACGTTAATGTGAAATTCAATTACCCCAAAAAGAAATGAGTACCCTTTTCTTTTCTTAGCATTTCCACTATGCGTTTTTTAATGTTCTTCCATCGAAAGTATGAAAGCCCATCGTCTTTCCCGACAACGTAGTTTTACACCTGATTTGCGAAAATTTCTTTTCGAAGTGGCGACATTACTTTAGAATGCTTAAATTGACTTTGCATTTATTACGTGAATGATTGAAATTTTATACTGAGATGAAATAGTTGTGTGAGATATGAAAGCCAACGCCTTGTAATGCTTATGGTAATCACTTCCTTAGCCGTACCGCCAGAAGGGAAGCTCTTTGTTGCTTTTTAAAATATTTTTACTAAACAACGAAGGCAATCAATATTTTCTTTAAATTGACATTAAATTTACCCGTTTGCCGGTTGAGACGACTAACCGTTCGTCTGTTTCAGCCAGCATTTGCGCAGATTTTCCAGTTTAAAATTCCTACCTCAATACTTCCTTTATATTGTGGATTTTGAATTGGTTCACTTTAATCGATTTTATAAACGAATTGCTGATCGATTCTTAAAAAAAACAAGTTTTTCTTAAAATGGACACCGGGTTTTGAAATCAACATTTTCATCTGATACTGAACAATATATTAAAAATGTTTTCTATTCTGCACAGAGAAACACAATTAGTGGAAATATGACCAACAAGTATTCGTGAAAAAGGATCTTTAGCGAAGACTGCAGCCTAACAGAAGTTTCAGTTTTTGACTATTTCTTTCGCATAAAAATGAAGGCTACAGAAAAATTATGTTCCAGAATAATTAGAATTGAATTATTTTTAAAAATGATTGCACCGGAGCCATTCTTGCGTCTTCAATTTCAAGCGGCCCACGCGGCGAAAGCGGCGCAAATTTCAATCCAAATAGAAAAAATTAATCTACCTAGCTAAAGAATTGTAAAAGAAATGTAAGTAATTTTAAAAATATTGATTTTTGCGTGAATGCCGAGTTTTTAAATGAAAAAACTCAGTTCCATCATTCTTTTATTAAAGTAATTTACCGAAAATCCCTATGTACTTCTCTAGAATATCTCATATTAAAGATATTGAAAAAAATGCGAACGAAGAGAATGACAATTTTTCGAGTTGTGCATCATTCCGTTATAGAAAAACGCGTCATCTATAGTCACATACAGCTATATACAGCTAGAAAATTGTGTTCGTAAAATCAAATTTTTGGATCATTAAAAATTTTTCCGCGCCCACAAACGGTATTTTATTTCATTTTCGATATTTTAAGTCAAAAAAATTAGTTTCCCCTTATGTGGCTCAACTAATGTACGAACATCTGTTAAATATTAGTTTCAATTCACTTATTACTTTTTGATACATAAATTCGAGATTTCATATCGGGCTTATAAGCTAACATTTTATGTCAAACAAACATTTGAAAATGCGAAGAAATTAAATTTCTTCACATACTTATATTGTTACAATTGGATTACGATGGGGAAGAATTTTATTTATTTTATTAGAAGTTTTATTTTTCGTTTCATTTGTTTATGCCATGATTTTCTCTTCTTTCTTGTCGATCGACGAGCAGACCTTAGTCCTGCTAATATAGTTGTGACATCTCTCATGTAGTTTTTGCTGGTTGCCTCAGAAAACACTATATTATCTGGGATAACACGACGTCAGCAATACAACAGAAAACGGCGGTGTCACAGCAGGTAGCAGAGGAGAAGATACAACGCGTTAAATATTTATTAAAAACCGTACGCAAAAAACGCAGCAGAACTCACCGAGACGCTACGTCAATGCATGCGTTTCTGCAAACGGAGATGGCAACAATAGAGGCGCAAAATGGGAGCCTCGCATCCTCGGATTTGGCTGATTTTGGGTCTGAAGAAGAAGAATTAAATCAAAATAGTATTAGAATTAGGAAATTAGAAGAAGACGTAGTAGATTATAATGTACATGTACAAGAATTAGAACAATTAGAACAATGAAAAGAAGTAGTAGATTGTGACGTTCATGTACAAATTTAGAAGAAGAAGTAGTTGTAGAAACAGTAGTAGATTATAATGTATTTTTTTTTTTTTTTTAGTTTGTAGAAAAGAAATGGATTAGGCCTGTTTCACTTTAGACCCATAATCCAGTAACGTAATTGAAGTTTCTTAGATTTTTTGATTTTTTTTTTTTTTGATTTCTAGGTTATGTTTGAATGAACAGTGCATTCTTCGTTTTACAAATTTCTTTTTGTTCTGCTGGGGTATTTTTTTTTTTCTTTTGTTCAATTGAGTAACATGCTGAGGTTGGTTGTGAACACACCAACGACAGCATGAAGACTGAGATTATAATGTACATGTAGAAGAGTTCGAAGAAGAACGAGCTGTAAGAGAACTAGTTGTACAAGAACACAGTTGTACAGATTAGGTTAGAATTAAATAGCTCTATTTTCAATAGCAGCCCCGCAAACAGCCACACCAAGCAATCGCAGCACGCCGCGTTGGAGGAGGAGATAGCTCGCCTTACAGAGAAAGGAAAAAGGAGACAAGTCGCCTTAGAGATGCGTTGAAGTAGACTTACTTAGTAAATCTGGAAGTAGCAAGCCAAATATTTGGACTTTCATCAGCTTGCTACGGATTTATGAGGGGAAGTCTGGAGTTTAACGCTCACGAAGTGCCGCCCCATAACGGATGCAGGGGATCAGAGCCACAAAAGCTGGCTGGAGAAAGCAGTAGCAATACTTAACGAGGGGATAAAGTTTGAAAGATTCACTTCGATGAAACATTCACCAACAAGCAGAGAACGCACATCCGTTCGAAGGAGCGCTTGATCGGATGCGGATATATGGACAGCAGCGCGAGGAAGAGCGAGCAATAGCAATAGTCGTCAGAGTGCGAAGTCCGCTCACCACGTTCAATCTCATACTCAGTTATTACCAATGACGTTCAATCAAGGAAATCTAGCAGAATAGAAAGCAATATACAACTAGCGGAAGAGCTAGGATTGGACATCAAGGCGGTCATCTGCGACAGAAACACCGTACACAAACCTCTCCTCCGATTGTTCCCGAACGGGATGTATGACAACGGGTTTAAAGCAATACACCTACTCCACGATTGTCCCCATTTTCTGCAGTGCTGTTACACACACATTAGAAAGAGTGAAGTTCTCACATAATATTACAACGTGTTGAACAAAATACCCACAAATAATATTCCATTTTGGTCCACCTGGAGGTCCCTGTCCTCAATATTCAACATCAAGGCCGAATCCCCTCTGAAACGTCCAGTAATATCTGCAACCGTGCAAGCAGCAGTGTGTGCAGTTGACTTGCGACCTCTGCGCGGAGATGAGAAAGTAGTTCAAGGAGTAGTTCAATTATATGGAAATTAATTTTAAGATTACTCCGCTATTTAAAAAAGTAATCGTAATGGTTGAATATTTTTCGGAACTATTGGAAGAAGTATTGGATGTTTACCTTAATGCAAGCGGGTCACCGTACAAGGTAAACCAAGATACGTGGGAAAAGCCTTTCCAATGTATCCAAAGCGTCGACACCGGGCGAGTTACAATCAGACCGTACGTAGAAATTGCAGATTGCATCAAAAAAATGATAATTTTGCAGGTCTCCATATTGATTAGCGGCAAGATGACGACTATTTCCTGTACAATAATATGGGCAACAAAGTGGAAGACCGGGTCAACGACGATCTCCAGTTCGAACCATTCGACCAAGACGGGGTCGCTTTCAACTATCTACGGATGCTCACAGGATGCGAAATTGTACGATACATCCGCGAGCAGCTGAATTGCCAGTCATGCTCATGTGATCTAATCAAGCATGACGATAGAATTTGAAGAAAAACAGCCGGAAGGAAAGTGAGAACATAATCCTGACAATCCGACAAGCAGCAGCACATTTTGCCATAGAAGAGATATGCGAAATGTTCCTCGATGCATACAGTATATGTGAGTATGTGTGTGTGAGAAAGACATTGGAAAAAGAATCTAGGCGATAATCACGTCAAAAGAGCAATTCTTCTAAGAATTCGATTCCTGCGACGATGGAAGTAAACACGGCACTCATTCGTTAGGGTATGTATTATGTATACTTTTAAATAATATCAAGATACAGAAAAAAACTGAAAAGAATATTATTTGTAGGTAAATAATTTGGTAAATGTAGTGCGCGAACATGCCACTATATTACTTAAACTATATTTTTATATTATCGTATATTATTATTATATTATATTATTGTATTATTATTAACAAGTTTTGTAAATGTATTAATATTATTATTATTATTATTATAATTTCCGACCAATAAAATAAATTCTTAGACTAAAAGAAAAAGACATGGAGCACTACAACACAGCAACACAGGCTATCGGCTCTAATTTATAAAAGTACATTAGATATTGAGCCTGGTAGTTTTAATAAAGTAATGTATTGATTGTATTGATATTCTGTTCTGTAGCTGATTTTGGAATGTCCGCAGGATTAGGCTTTCCAAATGCAATACTTCTAGCCAAGGAAAAGTTAAACCAGTCAATTTTCTAAATGTAATGCAAGCACATGTTATTATGTTATTATATTGCCTAAGCTATGTCCTTATAATATATTTTATATATTATATATGCACGTATATGTTATATTAATATATTATTTAGATAATAGATATTGCCTGTAGCGAACACGTCTGGCTGCCGTTCTCAGTCCAAAATTTTGTGCATAAAAATATCTCGAATTTATTGCAAATAATAACTTATACGAGGTTTTAATTATTATTGTTATTATATTATTATTACTGGTGGTGTATTTTTTTTTTATATTTATATTATTATTACTATTGGAAAAAAAAATATGCGCGGGGTTTCATTATTATTTTTATTACATATATATTATATATTATTATAAAAATTATTATAATTTTAAAATAAGTTTAAGTTCAATGGCGTAGGCCGACGAGGGATGTCAGCCATTTAAAACAATTGGCAACGCGCCTATCACGGTATCTATCACGGTGTATGTGTTATGATGAAACCTGAACTAATATCTGGATAGCTTGAATACCGTGTTTGCAAACAGAATGGCAAATGAATTTCGTGAATTCGACAAATCAACTGAAGAATCGCAGGTAACGCGGTCACTTTAATGTTTCGATGATGCAACCCTAAAGCGTATATGTAGCCGTGTTCTTCGAAAACTTATGGAAGTCAATATTAAATTAGAAGACGAAGAAATAAATACTAAAAACACAGCAAACGGTCTAAAACACGTGTTTAGAATTTTAACGTCTAATCTAGCTAAGAGGAAATAAAAATTAATCAATTAATTATTAAATAAGTCATAATGGCTTCTTTAATACGCAATGCAGTCCAACAAAGGCGACCATTAATTCCACAAAAGGGCCCATTAGTTTCATAAAAGCGATCATTCTTTCCACAATTACATGAAATGAGGCTTATTTTTGATGTAATAGAGATAGGGCTCATTCTTGGTGTAATAGAAATTGTTTGTGTGTATGTGCAATATGAATGAAATGGGCAAATTAGTTAAAATATAACATTAGTTTGTCAAACTAATATGATTAACATTTTTTAGTCCCTCAGATAACAAATAGCTCCAATTAGATGATTAAGCTTATTTATTATTTTTTCAATAAGTTTTTACATTTATAATTTTGAATATGACAAATTGTTACACTTTTAATCCAATTGAACAATTTTTAATTCATTAAATTGAAAATGGTAACCAACATATTTTCCATTTTTTAAACATTTTCAAGAATTTTAATAACTCCTTCATTATATTAATTAATTCCATTCCGATTTAATATATAATGTAATTTGAAATACAATTTCATTATCATTATACATAAAGAATTTAAAACACTTCTATGACCAAAGAGACCATATGGATCAACATTCATTTTTGTTTCCTAATTTTCTATAATACCATATAGGGAATTTTATAGGTTTATTTCCACATATATAGCCATTTAGCTTTAACATTAACTTCAGCATTAGAGTTGCCTTCAATAAATGGTAACGCTTTGCCATGATGAAAAAGAAGAACAAAATTATTCACGTGTTCATAGTTTTCTGTTAAAAGTCTAAAGTTACCTGCACCCAAAATGCATGCAATGTTACAAACATAAAAATTTATATGTTAAAAATTCAGACTCGCTCATTGAATTTCCTCATCGCGACCAAATTCAGTGTCACCAATTCAGATTCGCTCTTTAATTTTATATATTTTCTCATTGCGACCAAATTCAGTATAGCAATTGTAAGGCGTATTCGATTCGTTTGTTTTATTTTTCTTTGAATATCACTTGAAGATTTCGGTTATCAATGCGGCCACAAAAACATGAAAGTTTACCAGGATGTGTTTGGCATTTCATATGCGAAGATTTTGGATCCTATAACAAACCTACAGCCTCTTTATATAAACAAAGTGTAAAAACAAGAGATTTCATAAAAAGAATTTTTAATTATCATCAACCATTTAAAATTATTTTTTTACCAATTGAAGCACCAAGTGATCTCTTAAAACGATGTAGGTTGCTTCTTCTTTGGAAATACGCCATGCTTGAGTTACTTACACCTCGCTAAACATCGTATAAGGCTTTCCATCAGCACAGCCTGATTGAAGGTATCGATGGCGTAAGGGGCGCTCTCACACAATTTCCACAGAAATTGATAGCCTGCAAAAATATATCCAAACGTATGAAATAATACGTTAAGTGGGAAGAAGCTGTCCGACCCGAACCATTTCCAACCATCATTTCCACCAGCCGCAATTGCCTATGAATTATATAATAATTCACAGTCTTGGTCAAATCAAGGGTATGAATTATTATATAGTTTGAACACAGCACGTAGTATATTAACTTGATATTACTTTTTATAGTTAATTTCAGTATGTTCATAGTTGTTCTGATTGATTGTTCCGGACGCAATTCTTTTAATAAACGAAATTTTAAGTGGTCACGAAGAACCGCTTTATTGTAAGAATTTGGCCATAATTGCAGATTGGTGAAGAACACAGGAGTAGTAGTGCTAATAACGATAATGTAGATTTGCTTCCAATTCTTTTTGTGTTGTAATCAATTGGAACAATAAAAAACTAAGAAAGAAGAAGAAATTTACAGCAAAAAACTTACTAAGAAAAAAGTGGCTTAAGAAGAAGAAAGCTCTTTAAAGCGTAATAAGACCGAAGGGGCGAAAATTGTGCGCATTTAAACTAAAGTGGGAATAATTGCCAGTATTCGACCAATCAACAATGTCTATAATGTCCACATAAAAGAATCTCTGTTACAAAGTGCATAGGCTTCTCCACCATTTCTTGTATAATGCCGGCTTTCATCATTTCTCTTGGCATGTCCTCAAACTAGTGCAACCAGTGTACGGGAGATATATTCTGAATTTAACACCGACCATTTCCAAACGTCGTGGCAAGTGTACACGCCCTCATCCCGGGAAGTTAGCGATATTATCCACGTTCCACTTGGAAGTATTCGTCTATGCGATTAAACAAGTAGGAGTTTTCAACAATTATGAAAACTTATTTTGATTGATTGATGATAATGATGATGAAAATGCTAGGAAAGCGTCAGGCACATGTATAGTAATTAAGTTTTTACTCAACAAGCGCTAAACGAAAATTACTTATATTCGCAACTTTAGCTTATAAGTTTATTATTATAAACATAATAAAAAAGTGGATCATTGTAATGAACACAAAGGGACTATCACGCGTTCATGCATAAACTTTAAAAGTTGCTCATATTTTTCGTAAGCTTCGCCGACTTCTGCAAATCGTACAGCTTTTATCTACATAAACGACAACACGCACATTGTACGATTTATTTGAAATTAAAGTTCCTTTTTGCATTCTATTCTTGGTAACAGTTTTATGAATTTTCAAGGTACAAATCTTTTCTGTTAGAATTTTCGTATAATTTAATGAATTAAATGTTACGTATAGATTACATAAATTACATATATCAAGTAATTAAATTTGTCAATATATATATGTATATGTTGCATCGTATTGTACGTATCTGTTTATCAGTTATTGCACTATTATGCTATTATTTGCTGTTATTATTTTATTCAAATATTCTGTTATTTCGTTCTTCTATAAATCTGTAAGTCTGTTATTCTCCTATACCTTTATTTTCTTGTTTCATCAAGCATGTCGAAGTTAATCATTCTAAACCATCTCCAAATTAAGCATTGTTAAGCAATGTTAAGCATCAATAAAAAGTATTTTTTATAAGTGAAAAGTTCATGCATCGTTTTGCTGTTATTATGGCCGACCTATTAGGGGCTGAGCGTCTTACCTCCTCCTTTTCTTGTTGTGAAAGTATTAGAATGTGCGTTTTGTTGCTGTATTTTGCGCACATTTTTATTTATCATTACATATAATAATTGTTAATTTTTAAAATCGTTACTATCGAAAAAATAATAAATTCGCTTTTTTAAATTTCATTTTTGCATCACTGCTTCTGGTTTATGGTGTCCCGTTCAATGATGATAATATTTAGAAATAGCAATTATGTGTCAGCGTTTATATATGAAAAACTTAATGTAATACGACAACACTGTTCTCTTAACCTAATTTCACACTTTTAATGACCAACTTTTTTGTGAATTGTGTATACCACTAACATTTTAACTTTACGAATATTTACAAAATAAATAGTTAAATAAATTAATTTTGCGCGTGGGTTTGTGTGCGTGTAGGTGACAAAGTTTGCTGTATGAGCTGACGAAACGAAAATAAACATGATTTTTCCGGAAATCAATAATTTGTTGGTTAAATTCTGTAACCTATTGATCGGGTAATCAACAATCGAACGCACACACATTCGGTGCGGATTGAATATTGCTGGATCGTCGTTTATCATTCATATATAATATATAATTTGCGAGGACGTTTCGTCCCTTTCCTTAGGCTGGGGCAGCTCAACGGCCCAAGCGAGGAAAAAAACACGCAAGACATTTATTTTTACAGATCTCTTTATTACTCTTTTTAGCGACGGCCGCGTAGACTCTCTGATGTCTCGAGCGAGATTCGCTCGAAATTTTTGGAAATTTATCCCGGGTGGTAAGGGTTATGATCATGTATATTTAACAAATAAATTGGAAAAAAAAACAAGTAAATTCTAAAAAATTGATTTTACGTTTACTCTGCTTACATACATACAATCTTTGCAAAATGAACAAGAAAAAACTGCATAAGGAAAAAATTTATCATTCAATTATAGGAAAAAAGTGTGTAAGTAAAGTAATTCTTAATGCAATTTGACTAAATCAACAATTGTATTATTTCTTAAAACAATAGATCTACTCCTGTGTGTGTTTACTTTGCCGCTATGTTGCTATGTTGTGTACAAATGAAATGAAAATCTAATGGTGATTACGATTAAAATGAGGACTTAATTTAGTGATTTTATTATTCATAATATATTTATTAATAAAGAGAAATAATATATAATAGAAGCATGTAATCATTTTATTTGATGAGTCGCCGCCATAAAACAAAAACGCACTATACGGCAGGAAATTATAAAAAAGTCGAGAGTGAAAGAGCTTTCAAGGGACCATCCAAAATTAAGTGCTAGACTCCATCAAACGTTGGACGGAGAAATTTGACGACTCATATATGACGAGACAACCTTCTTTTTATTAAAGTTAGCCAATGCAGGCTAAATTATAAGCTGTTTAATCCATTTAGGGTTCTCTGCAGCCGTCTAAAAGAGGTTTATTATAATTTCCTTATCGGATCCAGTTGCTTTCGCCAACATCTTATTTAAATTAATAGTTAAATCCTATTATTCAGAATCCGGTGTTGGATGAGTAGTGGCAGACACGAAAGTATTCTCTGCGCTACGTTTACAGAGTAGTCATTACCGAACAGCCATTCGTTACCTCAAGAACCCAACAGCTTCAATGTCATGGCTAAATGAATCCCCAGCAATATGTATGTCGTCCGTAAAGCATCGCTTGGTCCAACTGTTTGCAACACGTGTTTGAAGGGGGCCTGCGAAACTAGGAACTTTGCAGAAATATTCACGCGATAAACACACATATATAATAAAAAAGCTTACGTATTTTCAGGTAGTGTAAGGGTATTGGAAACATCTCGCAGAGCTCTTCTCCGTTTTATAACATTCCCTCCTCAAGAGGCTCGATCCTCGTCTATCAAATGCTATAAAATGATGTGTCCAAGCATTCTTCCTTATATGTATATATTCATTAACACAAAACGATCATTTATTATTACTTAACAATATACAGCTTCCTTTCCCAAATTCAATTTTTCTTTTTTTTGGTTTGTTAAAACAAGCACTATAAGGAATAAGCACAATAAGAAAAGTGGCTTATTATCGTGTAAAAATTGTAAAGAAGAAAGATTTTCTTTTTTTATTTCTTGTTTCGCGTCTAACTCAAGCTTTTTTCGTCAGTAAATTTTGTTCCAATCCAATGCCAAACGAACTCTTTTGCTTTCGTGTAATTTAACAACTATGGGAGAGTGTTGTTGTTACGTGATCACAAAAACGGAAAGTCATCAACCAACGCTAAATGCCATCACATAAGCGATGCCAAATTAGCCGAAAAACGTACGTTGACATTACCCCCTGATTGCAAAGAGGAATAACGAATTAATGATAGTCGACGGAGTAATTGTTTTTGTAGTAAATAAAATAAAACATTAAAGATTGGTAACGCTGGCGACAATCCGGCCAAGCAGCTTTTTTATCCATTAGTCTACAATCTCAATCAAAAACTTCATTTCATTTGTCCAGATCACTCTCAACCTTATGTATACGTAGGAGTCATCTCGATCACGCTACACTAGCACATTTTTGTTTGGAAATGCTTTAAATTGAACACTTTCTTAAGACATCTGTTAATGTCCCAGCAAAGTTAGACAGCAACAGTTAAGATAGTAGACTGTAACTCTACAACAGGAATTCATTTGACACAAGTAATCTGTTTGGCGCGTTTGTATATGAATTCAGAGACTTTCTGAAACATGTTTCTTTGAGCTAATGAACTTTTTTGTCCACATTTTAACAGGTTCAAAGAACTCGTAAGGCCAACAAAAAAGCTTTCGTCTGAAAAATGTTTTCCTTCTTAGGGCGGTATGTCCGTATGTGGAGTGCGGGTAACATGTTAGATGCCTACACTATTCTTTCGAACGAGGGCCGTTAAAAATGTCCTTGCCCATGGAGGTACTTGCAAAGCTCCAGGGTAAGATGGCATTTCAGCCACCCTGCCAGCAAAGTATGCTGACACACTCCTGGGCTATTGCGCACCTTGTTTAGCAAGTGCTACCACGCTGCCGTTTTCCCGACTTGCTGGAAGACTGCCAAAGTGCAAACCGCACCCAAGAAGTGTGAAGTAGTCCTACCAGCTCTCACCCAATTTCAGTCTGTTTCACTATAGCCCGGACCCTGGGGACCATGGTCAACTACCATCTAACGAGATACCTAGAGTCCGACGATCTAATGATTGGTAGGCAATATGGGTTTTGTAAAAGTCGATCCACGGTTTCGCTTCTTTGGCGTAAATAGAGTCGTAACGTTAGATGTCAGGCTGATTGAGTTTGGCGTGGACAGCATTTTCGCTTATACCGAGCTTCCTAGAGAACCGCTCGATGAGAGTTTTAATTTCTTTCTCCTTCTTTCTTCGTGATGTTCATTAAGGACCCCCTATGCGTAACAAAAAACCCCTTCTACTCCTTTAGTAAGAAACCAGGCAACAACGAGATACACAATAAACGCTTCATCGTAAGCGACACATTTTAGAACGACCTCGTAAAAATATCTGCATGGGGTCAGCTAATATCGTAAGCTTTAACGCCGCCAATTCACAAAGCTGACTCTTAACGCGCAGGAAAAGTGATTAAAGACCCCCCTCTTTTTTTGTTTGTTTGGATATGGATTAGGCCTGTTAAAATCAATTTAGACCCATAATCCAGGAACGTAAACAGAAACACATTGACAATATAATTGTGATTTTACGAAACGAGATAAGCGCTTTTTTCATTTTTTATTCTTTTGGTGATGCTTATGCTTGTTAAACGCGCAATATTCTGCACCGCAGTTATTCCCATAGGCTTCCGTAAGGTACTGTACAGTCGAAATTCCGGCTAAGAATGCCGGAGAAGAAAAAGATATATGCGATCTGTGTTTGTAGACAAAATTATGAGTATAGAAGGTTAGAAAGAAAAATCAGCTCATTTGATAAAGATGAGTCAGTTGCTTAAGATGCGTAAAGTTTCTAGCACGAAAAATTTCATATAAATTGTTATGTGAGCGAAATATACTGAAAGACTGTCTAAGGATGTCGAACCTCACTGCACTCAAAGATTAGATGTTCGGCAAACTCAGTAGTGTTACATTCCTTGCAACTATCAATGGAAGAGACTTTGATTATTTTTAAATATACCTTGTCGTAGGTGTGATTACTCATAAGTCTATGAAGTATTTTAAATTCCCATGTTGCAAATTTTCCTTGACGTAAAAGTTTGGTTGTCAAAAAAAGGTAAATTTTCTCGAAAAGCCGGTCACTTTTTTCTCTACCTAGAATATGATACTTGTCTTTCCATTCTTTTACAATAACTTTTTGGATTAGCAGGAGAGCTTCACTGGGAAGATAATTAATGGACAAAACCGTGCCATCAAACCGTGCTTCACGTGCAAAGAAGTCAGCCTTTTCACTGATGCCAAACCCACTGTGACCTGGAATCCAGATTTGGCGGCATTCTTCAATGCTTTGGTCTCTTAAGAGGTCGTAAATCTCAAAAACGTACATGTTGTATGGATCCTTGTTCTTGATTAGCATCAGAGCAGATTTGCTGCCAGAGAAACATGCAAATTTTTTAAATTTATTATCTATTGCGAAGAGGATTGCCTGTTTGATGGCCAGAAGTTCAATGAAGGTGGATGATAATTCTTGCAGAACTTTGAATTTTCCTAAAAGTAAATTTGGATACTCTATGACTGAGAAACTAGAGATGTCCGAATTGACTGATCCAACCGTTGAGCATATTTTAAAATTATTTTCAATAAGGTAATTAAGTTTTTGCCGACATATGGTTCGAAGACAAGACCTTGACCGATTTTTTTCCGATTTAGTGATCGAATTTAGTATGTTTAATTCCAAGACGCATTTTTCGTGAATAATACTATTCTAAGAGGATATTGCGCTAACTTTTGAACTTTTTGTTGAAAACGTTACTGAATTTTTTGTAACAGCTTGAGTAACTACTAAAGACATCATTGTGTTTGGAGACGACTTTATCGAAAAAAGCAGGTTTAAAAATTTTAACCTTGAGAAGTTCTTTTGCAGTTAAAAGAAATATTCTCTTTGCTACAGGGAGTTCATACGAAATGGAACGTAAGACTGATATTGGTGTCGCGGGGGATAGACCAATACAGCGTCTTAAAATTGAGTGTTGAAATGTTTGAATTTTTTTAATTGTGTACGCAGGGGAATTGCACGATGTGGAGTATGAATATTCAATTTTCGAACGAACAATAGATATGTATACATTTAAAGCTTTCCTTGGTGCGAGTCCATTTTGTAGATTGGTTAAAAGTTTGATAACATTTGACCCTGTGTAGCAATTTCCAAGAGTATCTCGGCAATAATCATGAAGTGTCAAACTTGAGTTAATCATTCTACCAGAAATTTAATGGAGGAAGATTGTTTCATTTTTGTGCCGTTAACAGTGATGTCGAAAAATTTTTTGGAACCCTTAGCAAAATGGATGACTTTTGATTTTTCTGGATAAATTTAAATCAGCACGATCTTTGTAGAAGCGATTGGATTTGATGTTAAGATTGCATACTGCTTCTAGTAACGATTTTCCAGCAGAAATAATTAAAAAATCATCAGCATATTGAAATAAATGGATTGTATTGTCCTGTAAACGATGTAAGCCGGCTGAATATAGGTTGAAAAGTAACGGATTGGGCCAGCTGCCTTGAGGTAGACTTCCACAAACTTCGACTGAATTTGATCGCATCACAAGAGTTCGCGACGGAAGGAAATTTAGGATCCACAGTCTACATTGTGACGGTATTTTAAAATCAGTTAGAATTTGACCTAGTTTCCCTAGATTGACACAATCATATGCTTTATTGATGTCTAAACTGAACATAACTACCTGGTTACCATTTTCTTTCTCACTTGCTATGGTGAAAAGAACATAATTTAGACAAATACTGGTGGAAGTGTGTTTCTGATAAGCATAGGACCTAGAGGGAAGCAGTTGTGAGTTGTGCAGAAATTTAGTGAGTCTTTCTTTAATCATTTGGTTTATAATTTTTAAAAGTGAAGACAGTAGAGACAAATGTCTGAAATTTGTATAGTTTTCAAGATCTTTCCCATTCCTAAAAATGGGTACAATTTTAATAGTACGCCAACCTGTAAGAAAAGAGTTATTCGTCCAGCGATCATTTATTGCAAAAAGCAGGGCTGAAAGGTTTGAAACGTTTACCATTTCATATTTAATGCCATTATGGCCCGCTGCTGTAGCTTTCTTTTTTCGATTGAGAATATGTAAAAGTTCTTCCAATCAAAAAGCAGAGATGTCTTCCAACTGAAAGTTAAGCGAGAGAAACTTGAGAGCATTTGTTGTGGGAATTTGGGCTTTCAGCCATTCTAAGTATGGTTTGTCATTTCCATCATTCCAATTGGGGTGTTTGTATTTCCTTCTTGAAATGCGATATCCGTTCAAAAATTTCCAAAAGGGTTTCGTGTTGCCATTTGTACACAACTCTTCGACTACTTGAGCCCGGTGACTTCTGTTCTGTCTTTTCTAACAATTTTTTCCATTCTTTTTGGGATAGTTTAAATTCATCAAAATTGGAAACGTTAGGGTATTTAGAAAATTTTTGTTCTGGTGCTTGTAATTTGCGGAAGCACATTATGAGCAAATCGTTCCACCAAGGTTTTGGTGAGTAGGAATTGGAGATTTGTATATTTGTTTTGACGTTATTAATTTCGTGCTGAAATAAGTTCTGAATGGACTCAATATGAGGCTCAAGATTAATGTGCATAAGATTATTAAGAAGTTTTTTCCGCGATGATTTCGCGGAATCTTAAATGAAAATAAGAAATTTGCGCTAAAGGATATAGGAAAATGGTGACTGCTTCCAAGATGAATTCCTTTTTAGGTAATATTGGTAGAATTAGTGAACGTAAGATCTAAAACACCGCCACGACCATTGGGGATGGTAGACTGCAAGTAGGTCGGAGTGTTATTATTAAGACAGTAGAAATTACTAAATTCCACATTTTCACACAAAGCTTTACTTTTATTGTTTCACAAAGAGTCACCAAACCAAGGGTGTCTTGCGTTAAAATCGCCTGCAATAATGAGAGTGTGATGGCCGCCGAGCGTATCACAGAGACGTACTATGTTATCCCGGAAAGATTAGAAGGGAGTACTAGGTTTAAAGTAGCAAGCAGCAATAACTATGTTTGGTTTTAGAGAAGAGGTTTTAACAATTACTATGTCAGCAGCCGATTTGAAGGGAATTTGGTTGAAGGAGATACTTTTCCTAGCTAGGATAGGTACTCCTCCATAGCCATCATTTCTGTATTTATAAGCAAAGTTGTAATTTTGAGGTCTGAAATGCTATCATCAGGCAAGAAAATTTCACTCAAAATTGCGAAGTGGGTTCGGCTTGAATTGAGGAAGTAATCCAGTAAATAGGCATTGCGCCTGAAACTTTGTATATTGTATTGAAGGAAAGAGATCACTGATACAAGGGCATGTTAAGACTGAATTAGATGTCTCTTGTTTGAAAAGGTCAAATTTGGATCTAAGGTTTATAATTTCTGATTGGATAGCTTTTAGTTTTTCTTCATAATGACTGTTGGAAAGAATTCTAAAAATCTTTTCCAATAATTTTTCCATTTCTGTGGACTTGTGGTTATTCGTGCAGATATGCTTTCCAGAAGGTTGGGGAGGATTTTTTGGTTCCTGTATCTTAGTACTGTAAGTCGAGGACATCTTGTGGATCGCCCTTTGCATGGGTTTGAAAATACCCATTTTATTTTTAGCTACCGCAATAAAGTTCTTTTTCACTAAAATGTTGTTTGACTTTAGAGTCGGATCTTTTATGTTAGATATGTTAGATATGTTCTTCATTGCCGGGAAATCTTCATCGTAGTTGTTGTCTAATAGATTGAATGGATTGGTAGAAAATTTCTCTTTGTATTCTTTAAAAGAGATATTTTGAACGGTTAAGATTTTTTTAATGTGTTCCTTCTTCTTCTTTTTTGGACACACTCTATGAAATACGTTATGGCCCAAAGACCCACATCCCGAGCATTTAATTAGACTGCAAGAGTTGAAGGGGCAGGCCGGTGACTTACCACAGTTTAAGCATCTGCTTTCCCTGCTCTTGCAAAATTTGGCAATGTGACCAAAGCGGCCGCAATTGAAACACAGTTTAATTGTAGGGATAAAGTAGTCCACTGGGACATTGCAGTAATTGAATTTGATGCATTTGGGGATTAATTCTCCCTTGAATTTAATGCTTTCTGCTTTCATGCTTTTTGTTGGGATGATTATTTCTTTGTTTGAGGGATCTCTTCTGTGAAGACTCGTGACGGAAACGATCTCAATTTCAGAAATAGCAGAATTCAAAAAGTCTTCCTCGCTGATGGAGGGAGGAATATTTCTTACAATCCCGAATTTTTCCGTAAAATTCCTGGGAATATAAGCTTTGCAAACTTTCGAGCGAAAGTCATTACTTTTTCTAAAATTATTGGCATCCATAGCAGAGGTAGTGTTATTGACCTCCATAGACAAATCTTCGGATAAACTATCCTTATGAATATTTTTTTTTTAAGATTTTTTTCCTGGTTGGAGTTTTTTCTTTTGATAAAACTCTGACTATAAGTTGTTCATACAAAGTTTTCATAATCTCCACCGTTAGATAGCGTTCTTGTAGGCCGCACCACCTTGCAGGGCGGGCGACTTTTAAATGAAAAGAAAGAAAAAATGGTGCAATGCCACAGGACAGTGGTTTCCAATCACTAACAGCAACATATATAGATAATAAACCAGTCCCATTTCCATCTGTTGATCCCGTCAGTGTTTCCTTGGCTTACATATTAACCTACGATTCATATAGGAGCTAAATGCCAGCAGCTTGACTTAAACCTCTCTACCACCCAATAGGTCTAGAATCACAGTTTAATTTGAAGAATTAATGCGTTTTATAAAAAGTGTTCTCCAACCCATTTGAGCCTCTGACATACAAATATGTGGAATAGCCATTAGCTCTATTACTGAAGCGCTGCAAAAATATCACTCTAAAACTCTTCAACTAATTGTTAACGCGGAGTCGTTTGCAGTAACACTATTCTTGATGGCATAAATATCTTCAAAATGCCTTGGCAGACTAAATAATCACCCAAATCCTTTTGCAATGTCTTTTCTAGATGAATTTATTTACTATCTTTTTGGATAAATTGTAGTATAAACACGTAATAAAAATAAATATTTTAAAGCAGTCTTTAAGTTTAATTATGCAAATTCAAGAACGATGCAGGCCGAAATGTGCTTATTGTGATCAAGAATAGTATTTGTTTTAGAAATTTTGCCTTGGAGCTTCTTTTGGTTTTCCGATTATCAAGTAGGTCTATTTAAAGCTCTGCAATGCAATTCTCAAATTATACTTTACGCCAGGGTTAAACATCCTTCTCGTGATTATATACAAGAATGAATTTATTTCATTGATGACAAACAATGGGATTTTTGACACATGAAATCATAGCTTTAGTTTTTGGTTCTCTTGTAATAATTATTTGTTGTAATCATTTAATTTAATTCACGTGAGTTGGGGGGCAAAAAGACCAAACCTAAAACATATAAATGTTAGACAATACGTCAACGTTTCCAATCTCGGTAGTGACGTCATATGCCTCATCAACACACCAAATGCAGCATGCCGACAACATATATCCTGTCCCAGCACCACAATCTCCCGATCATCTTCTTTTAGTTGGTCTGAATTTTGATTATCCTAAAAACTATCTTCCGTTTCGTGTTCCTAGCCCGACCATCTTAAATATACTTCATTCTCAAAACTTGGAACTTTACTTAGCAATAGTGCCTTTTTAAAACACGCACAACTTAAGCATATAATATGTAACAGTTAAGCGCCGAATTTACTTTTCACATAGCTAACCATTGTTAGTCATTGACTTCACTACATTCCTATCACTTTCTATTACTTTCCAAAACACTACACAAATACAGACTTCTTTGAAAAAAAAAATAAATAAATACAAATATAAAAAAAATGTAAGAACAATTAAACATAGAAATCTAATGTTACCCAATAACGTAAATTAATTGTCAACTTTATTAAGACCCAGATAAAGTTTTGTGTTCACACGAGCATTATTTTCTTTATAACGCGGCGAATCATATGCTGTTGACTCGCTGAATATTTAAGAAGAAGAAGAAGGAGTCGAAATATTCAAAGGAAAAAAAAATATTGAAAGCAGTACTTTAATAACGAGTAGCCATGATAATCAAATCTTTGGGAGAATGTAATGTTCTTTTGTCGCGATTGAAAGAGGATCTCATTCTAACTTTTTCATTTTATTTATTTAGATGGAAGATTATGTGCGCGTTGTAGTTGTGTAACTCGATCATGCCGGTTCAATTCCACACTCGCCAATCCCGCTAACGTCTCCACAAATCTGGAATTGCAAAATGGGCCGGAAGATATTTCTTGTGTAGAACAGCGTATCATTAAGCAGGCTGACTATTTTGAAGTGCACAATTTGTTTAGTGTACGCGATTTATTCAATGCTCGGGTTCATTATGGCCATAAAGAAGGTTCATTAGACGATCGAATGCGACCATTTATTTACGGCAGTCGTTTGGGTCATTTGATTTTTGATCTCGATAAGACCGCCTCCCATTTACGAGATGCCTTAAACATAACGGCACATATTGCTTTTCGTGATGGCATTATATGTTTTTTCAATCGAAATGCTTTGAACGCTCATTTAGTAGAAAAAAAAGCGATGGAAGCCGGAGAATTTTCGTACACCAAATTTTGGCGCGGAGGTATCTTCACCAATGCCAACGTACAGTTCGGTGCTGTAACAAGACTGCCGGACCTCTGTATCTTTCTGAATACTCAGAATAATGTTTTAGCTCAGCATACGGCAGTGCGTGATTCCGCAAAAATGGCTATTCCTACGATCGGCATTGTAGATAGCAACTGTAATCCTAATCTTATCACTTACCCCGTGCCAGGCAACGATGACACACCCTGTGCAATAGAGTTGTATTGTAACTTATTCAAAGCAGCCATATTACGAGGAAAACAAAAAAGGCGTGAATTTTTGGAACCGTCAAATGAAAAAATTAAATAATGACTTTGCAACTATTATTGTTACATTATATGTAATTTTCTCTTTCGCTATATTTAGTAATAAAGTGCACCGCCGTAGATAATATATGATTAATTTTGATGTGCCGTAGGTGGTATAGTTCCTTCCAATACACCTCCAGGCACGAAACTTTGGAACTTGCCATGGCCTCCGGTTATAATTCTGCCCGAGCCATAAGTCGGAGTGACGTTTTCTCCAAAGTTACCATAATTATCGTAGCGCTCTGGTGTTGGCTTAGTTGAATCCCAATACTTAAGTGTTTTTTGCTTTAAAACATACACTTCGCCTAATTGATCCGGTTGACTTTCAGTTGAGCGTATGTAGGGGCTATATTTCTGCGACAGTCGCAATTTATGTGCAGCCATTGTTTCTTGCGCTTTGGCAAGAACTGCTTTTTCTTTTTCATCTAACTCTGAAGGATGTTTTTTACTTAATCGTTGAACTCGGCGTTTAGCATTGTGAAATTCTCGATTCTTAAAGGGCTTCATAGCTTCGCGGTATTCTTTCCATTGTTTCTTTCTCTCTTCAGGAGACAGATCCGAGTTTTGCTCAGGCATACGAGGCATGGGAATAAATGGTTTGTTTGTGTTTGGTCTCGGATTCTTAACATATATTTTCGGCTCCGACATTAGCGACGGCGGTGGAAGTGGCGGTGGCGCCAATGTTGAATCGCTATTTGATACACCTTCGTTGATAGTTGGGATTTTATTTGCTTCTTTCTGTTTTAATGAATTCGTTACTTGAGAATTTTTTTGATCCCCTTTATCTCTAGGTTTTCTACCCTTACCCTTTGTGTAGGCATTACCATTCAATTCATTTGCATGCTTGTCTCCGACACAACCGTTGCGGAATGGATTGTAATGTGATAAAGGTTTCTGCATGTTGTCTCTCTGACGGTACATGCCGTCTTTAGCAAAGAAATTATTGGGATATGGACTATTTAGATTTGGATTGTAATTTTTGAAATTAGGACCAGGACCAAATCCATTCCCGAAATTCATACCAAAACAATTACTGTACGAAGGAGGCTGGTAAAAATTTGGGCCAGGAAAATTAGGAGCACAAAAATTTGGCGGCATGCAATTGGGCCCATTATTAAAGCCTCGATTCCACCCGCCCCCATTGTTGTAACCATTTCGAAAGTCACTATAATTTCCTCCACTATAACCACCCCGTTTGTTTTCTGTTGTATGATAATTGCCTCTTTCCTTTGCATTTTTGGATGAAGTTGTTCGGTTTTCCCGTTCGGGCTTAGAAAGAGCCTCTTTGAAAGTTTTCCAGTCCTTGAACGACATTGTGGATTTTTGTTCTGCTTCTGCTCCATTAGTGCTTTCTTCTATATCCTTTTGCAGTTTTTCTGATTTTATTTCTGAAGCCATGTAAATCAATCAATATAATCGTGAGATATTTCACAAATGCAATAAAAAAACAAATTTATCTATAACCATAACAAGATTTACGGTAGACTTTCAATTGTAGAATGGTGCTGAACGGCCATTTTTAAAAGTAGACAATTTGCAGTGCAAATGCAAAAAGTGCGAATGAAACAGTATGTGCATATATTTATTTACAAAATTTTGCTTATTGTATATGACTCTGACGGGAATGAGCAACGAACAATTCGTTTTCTTCTATGATTAAGGACCGATTAACTATCCCTTTCTACGTAAGAAGAAACACATCTATCAGCTGTTTGAGGGAATACGAGAAGATTATGCTAAATACTCTTTAGGAATGAACATTTCCTAGAAACATACGACAATTGCTATTATTTGTGCAGATCTTTTAAATTGTTTTTTTTTTCAGGGTAGAAGAACAAACGATGGTAAATATAAGCAAAGCTATTCCTGTGGGATTTCCTAAATTTTAGATAAGGTTTACATAACGCGCCGTCTTCGTGTAATTGTATAAGGGATATTACATTCGCGACGCTCATAATTATTATTATATCGTATTTCAATTAAATAAAATTCTTAAAAAAAGAAATAATTGTTATTCAGCTAAATCTAGGGCAAGTTTGATCATTTTATTATGGAAGCGGATTAATATTTTGTTGATTTATTTGCTACCGTATTTGTTTTGCTTCATACATTAAATAAAGATGTTTCGTTGGGAGATTACAATAGTCTAAAAACTTCGAAGGAAAGGATTTTGAACCCATTCATACCAACATTGTACCATAAGGTGGGATTCGCACGCCCAGCTATTTATCTCTCTGTCTATTACTATTTCAGAAAATTGATATCATGAATTTATATCATTATTTTTCGTCGCCTTTTAATTATTATACCGCAAAGCATTACAAAACTTAATTATTGGCAACACTAGCGTCAGCTTCGATTAGGTTACTTTGTAAGTTACATTCGCAATAATTTGGGTAAGTTTAAAAAACGGAAAATAATATATTAACATTGTTAAACAAACTAATCGAGGATAGACGGTATTATATATACGTGTACATATAAATTTGTTTCCATATATTATGAATATTACGCGTGCTTGAGCTCAAGAATTTTTCATGGGTAAAGCTAGTTAGCACAGCCGTTTGTGGGTTTCTATTCTCGAGGTATGATTTAATTTTTTTTTTCCTTTTTTGCTTTAGCTTACAGAGTTAGCTTTCTCCACTAGGAAAAATAATGTTACATTAAAGTCATCTTGACCTATTTTGTGCTGAAAAAAGAATATAAAAAAATAACTAATTTGTGGTAAATTTTTCAGAAACGACAGCGGAACTCATGTCTCTGTCTTGTTTTCGGAATAACTTGTTTTGTGTTCGCTAAAGGTGTTAGATTTGCGGAAACGAGTGCAAGGAACATTTATTGTGAAGTTGATTGAAAGATACTTAAAGCAAAACGTTGTGTGACTCCCTTTCGCGAGGATTTCGAATTGATTTGTTGTAGACGTAGGTGAACGTATTCATTCAACTAAAGTTTTAAGGAAATATTTATGTGTTAATTATTTACAAATCGTTTACATGATTACATGTACCTCAGTTATAAAGCGTCCGCAATAATCTGTCTTATCTGATAGCAGCGATAGTAAAATCTTACGCTCACATATATAAAAGAAGGTTGAAGCAAAGTTATTTGTTTTTCACGTATTTTGGAACTTAATATTGCGTCTTTAATGACCTGCTTTGCTCTATGATTCTTAAATTAAGACGTCGTTTTACATCTTCTTTGAATATGCTGCTCGCATGGCTCCAACTTCTTGTGTTTGAAAGTATACGAAAGCAAGAGTGTTTACCGTAGATGGGTTAGGTAACAAAAATTTTATAATTGATGTTGTCAGCGCAGCATACGTCGACCATTATATCTAGAAAGCTCGCTCTGAATAATCAGTTTATTCCTATAAGAAGAGTGATTGACACCCACTGATGGTTCCTTCAATGAGTGTGGATTTTGTATTGAAGGCGACTCTACGTAGATGTTGTTATTTTGTGTTTATTAACATTTGTGTTGGGTAGACCTTATAACCCAGCATTCTAAAACCATATTTGGAAGTCTTAAAAGCATTTTTTATCCCCTTACAGTAGTTACGCTTTGTTTTTGGTGTAAAGTTTGGTCTGAGTTTGGATTATACTTGGGAGAAATGGTATTGCTTTCCAAGAAAAATAAAGAAAAAATGCTAATCTTACTAAATCCTAAAAAAGGCCATATGGGATTAGCATATTCCACAGCTGTTAGATCTGGACACAAGCCTTCAAATCATTTATAACATCCTGTAGCGAAAGACAATATTTTTTCTAGTTCCCAACTTTAACCGCAAAAATCGTTTTGGGCCAAGATCTACCCAACTCAGGTAGGCGCAAAATTCCTTTATTAAGGACTACATTAAAGCCATCTTGAACGGACGTTGAAGTGAACAGAAGGTTTTTGTAGTTAATTCCAAGAATTTAAGTTTCGCTCTAATCAGGAGAGCGTCAATATACAAATATTTTCAAGTCGACTTAATTATTCGCGAAACCCTTGAATATGTGTTTCCATTCTTCCAAATCATAATGGTAGAAAAAACACTTTGTTTCAAAGGTAGATATCAACTAAGTTTATACAAAATATTACACAACAATAAATAATTTTGTATGGAACTAAAAATTTTTCTTTAAAAGCAATACGGATTTTGGCGGGGGCTTTTAATAAACTCAACGATTGGCCTTAGATTTTGCAGAAGCTGTTTTCAAAAAAGTCATAATGGCTCATATTGGACGTTCGGTTAAAAATGTGGAGGCGCCGCGTCCTCTAAAAACCCAATCGCGCACTTCGTTGAATAATAACTTTATGTTGATCGAAGAATTAATTCAGCTCATTGAAAATGTAGCCATGTCCCTTCAATCGGGAATTAGCAACACTGAACCCATGGCTACGTTAGCTCAGAATTTACGTATTCACGGTCCACAGCTGGAGACGATTTCTAAGGATACCTTAGACCGTGCGTTTGTAGTTTTTCGCAATGCTTCGCAGGACGAACGTTTAAATATTATGACTCGTTTAAATTTATTAGAATTGATAGAATTGCGTGCCAAAGGTTGGGAAGACAATGGTATCAATTCGTATTACAAAACTAAGCAGGCAACCAACGCAAATGAGGTATGTAAAAAATCATGTTAATATATTGCAGTAAGTGAAATAAAGGCTGTATTAAAATGTAGTTGATTGATGGTGGCCAACATCATATGGATGTTATGCAAGCAACATTTTTAAGCACTTCTCCCACATTTAGTGGCGCTGGAGGTGCTAATGCAACGGCAGTCGCTCTTGCTGCTGTAGGTTCTGCGAGTCAACAACAATTGCTTTTAGGCCCGGGAGAAGTTATACGTAATTCCGGAAAATTCCCAAAGCCAACGCGTATTCCTGGCAAAACCTATTGTAAAGATGAAGTCGTTATACGTAATGCTGATTCGGGCAAAGGTATGATTTGATATTAATTCCAATTCATGTACGTACATCCGTCCATCAATCACATTTGCGTATTCTTTACCGAAAACAAATGACAAATGTGGTTGCCTCCCGTTTTAAAACTGGGTTGGTTCATATATATTTTTCAATAATGAAACGTTCTGTTATATATATCTATTATATATCTTTCTTTGAATGCCCTCCTTACCATTTGTATTAAGTTATGGGCATTAAAGGTCGTCGCGTCCATATGATAGAGGAACTCAGTGAAACTGTAATTTCTTTTCAAAGAGGTAAACACACTCCACCTAACATTAAATTGCATTATTAAAAGGAATAAGCATTATCACATTCAACACATACATATATACAAACAAGCAATCATCCGTTAAGTAATCGCATTCGTTTCACACTTTAATAATTACATCAAATTAATTGTGCATGTTATCTGTCGTAATTTTAAGCAAGTCGGAATAATCGGCCAAATTAAAATTAACCTCATTTAAGAAAATCATTTTAAAAAGAAAATGCAATAACAATTTGTATGGTGCTAAACTTCATATCGGGTGCCAAGGAGAAGCGTTTCTTGTTTTGTTTTTTAATTAATTCCATCTTTTCCTCATAATTGTATTTAACTGCTTTATTATTTATTTCAAGTTAAGTTGCACACTAATATCCTTTCAATTCGTTTAAGTCAATCCGGGTGCAAAAGAACGCTTGGTGCAAATAACAGGTCCTGCTGAAGATAAGATAAAGTACGTACATGTATTCGGAAAATGGTTTTTGAGTTAAGCGAGGTCTCTTTCGTATCTCTTCAGTTATGCTAAGCAATTAATTGAGGATACCATACGTAGGAATGCCTCACCAGTGCGTTTAGATCCGGTGATAGATAACAGCAACGCTGGTGGCGGAGGAGGTTCATGCTCTTCTTTGGCTTCTTCCAATTCGGATGAAACAGTGCAGCCGCGTACACCTGGTGCTAATTCCATATCCAATCGTTTGAGCTTTAATTCGGCTCAAAACTTCATGACTGCTTCAGCGGCAGCACAACAGATGGCTCAGCAACATCTCATGTCGAACGCCTCAGGCCCGATAAATAATGCAGTTGCAGTTGCTGCTGGTAAATTGATGCGTCCCAATATGCAAATGTTGTTGCATTCATATTCCACAAATGATGCTTCTTTAGGTGAATACAAATTTACATGTAATGTTGGTCAGCATGTAATCAAAATCACTGGAGATTGCTGTGACCTTGTGAGGGTATGTAGGCGATCAATAATATAAAAGCACAGCCTTCTCACATATGTATACATTTGTACAAATTTAAAGATTGCAAAACTGGTCCTGGATGATTATTTTAGCAGTGCTGAATTTTTAGCCTCTTTAGAAGCGGGTGCTGCTTTTGATGGTTCTTTGGTAAGCCCGATATCAACACCGTCAGCTACAATGACGGCTGCACCTCAATTTGCCGTAAGCACTCCATTGCAAAATGTGGCATCACCTTTAAATGCCGATAGCGGCATTGGTCTTAATTTCATGAGCCCTACAATACCTAATAACAATAGCAATAGTAATGCAGAAGGCGATGACGATGTATTTACAGAGGGAAATAATTTGAGTAAGTAAAATATAAGGTGGGCAATCTGTTAGTACTTCTTTTTTAATCAGCAGTATTTCTTTCAAAACGAGCCTGTGGATTACCAAGTTGAAAGACTTTCTATTTTCCATAACCCTATAATTACCGCACTAGGAAAATAGAAGTTCTTATTATAGCCTCTTACGCACAAGATCCCGAAGGACTCCACTCTTTATATTAAAAATTTGAATTCCCTTAAGGCCAAATTACTTACCACACTTTTCATATAATCAATATTCCCATGATTGCCTACTCCCCGCTACAATTTACATAAATTTAATTGAGAACATTATTAAAAACCATTTTCTACACTAATCGGCCAAAATAAACTATTCAACAAGTGCATTGCAGAACCTTATGTAAACGTGCAACGTCTTATACCCGCTGTGTCGAAAAGTGCCAGTCATTTCCAAATGCTAAGGCGATTGCCTACAAAAACTTTATAAACACTGTGTATATACGTTTCCCAGTTCCAAGGCTGGAAGCTTTTCTCCCTATTTGTTAATGACCGTCTCAGTGGCTCTTCCTTCTAATTTCGTAACAACTACATAACAAGTTAAATTGTCGCATTCTATCGAGTCCAACAAAGAACAAAGAAGGTTTGGTGATTAAATTCACTTTAACTAATAAAAAACTGGTTGGCCACAAATTTGAATAAATGGATAATAATGTTTCTAAATCTTATTGCATAAATGCGTTAGAAAATTTTTGACTTTTTTCTGGTCCTAATGTTCTGTTTTATAATCGGCCGCATTAAACGTTTTTTTTAAGCCTTAGTTATCGGAGCTAGAAGGAAGCATCACGGTGTTAAAAATATAACCTTGTCCTCAAAAAAATTGTTTATAAAGAAACCTTCTCAGCGCTTACTTAGCTTCTGAAGATGTCACCAGAATCTCAATCAGACCATCCATCCATTATGACCATCATAAAAGATTGAGAGACACAGCGTTCATGCCGCGATGAAGGAAGTATACCCGATCGTGAGTGTCTAAATGATATATGCATATGTGTGCAAGTTCTAGTATAACCTACACCAATTCTAATCGTGCTTTTATCGAAGCCGTTTCAGCAATTCAAACTTAATGCAGAAATGAGCGTTTCGCATACATTTACAGTTATGCACTCATTTAAAAATAAGGTTGGGATAGAAAAGAACCAAACAAAAATTAGACGGCATAGGCGGGATTTTGCGCATCGGGATCTATTTGAGTTCATACAAAAAAAGCATCACCAATGCCACAAAAATATTTATAGCGTGTTTGAGTTTTTAAGTTAATTTTGATTAAAAAAGGTCAGGAGAAATTTTAATTTGCCTACACAGGCCTATAAGTATGCCCTGGTGGTTATTTAAATAGCGTTTTACTAAATCAAACTTTTATTCTCAATATTTGGATTGGCTCAAAAAGAAACATCAACAGATCACCCGCCATAGATTAAGTATGAGTATGAGTAACAGTACAGAGCTGTATTTGTACAGTTGTTGCCTACATAACGTACAGTTTCAAAATGGGAAAAGTGAAATGTGTGTTTAATACTTTCAGCAAAATCTTCTTCGCAAAGCAACGGATTGTCACGTTCACGACGTAGTCATTTTTCACGTAAAGACTCAAGCACGGAAATAGCTGGCAGTCAGGCCAATCGCCAAAAAACCGATACCGCAAGTGCTGAAAACAATAATACTGAACGTAGTATGGCCCAAAACGTTGGTTCTTTTTTATAAAATGATGAACTTCTATTTTCTTTCTCATTTAAAGCACGCATTATCCATCATTACGAGCATTTATTGTATTATGCCAAGAGCCCACATTCGTGGGCTTTACCTGCTGATTGGCAATACATTTGTAAAACATTTCCGGCTATCGTGCGTAACAAGGTAACGACATCACAAGTTTTAACTATCACTACTACCAACACGTCCTCAACCACACATACCAATATCACTACAAATGCTTCTCCGTTAGTGCAGAGTGTTGATGCTTGTTATAACGTTGCATCATCCTCACCTTCACAATCAAGAACAAACACTTTCGCTCCTGCTATAACTACATCTAGCGTAGCTAAGTGTTGTCCACTTGTAACAACTACATCTGTTGCTGATAGTTATATAATTACAAATGACATTAATACACTTCCTGCTTTTAGCACCAGTACTACTAATAACCATGTAAATAATCAACATAATCATAATTGTGTCCAAGTTACTAATTACACTAACAAAATTAATAACAATCCGATGATAAATATTAAGGAGCACCATCATAATATAAGAAAAGGTATTAATGAATCTAATCACACGAAAGTGCTGCCGCCCATAAATTTACAATTTGGTCCTTCCACATTGCGTCGCAAAGGCTTCAATCGTCATACAATTAGCATCGACGAAGAGGGCTATTCGCCAGCTGGAACGTGTGATGTAACTGACACAGATGATTTGCTAACTATGATGGTACCTAGTAATGTACCATGTGGTGTTTATAGCCCTGTTACGAATCGTTCAACTACCACGGTCGCTGCTCTCGGCGATGGCCTGCTACAAGAAGAGCAAAATGTCCGTCAACAATTATTGCATAAACAAATCAAAATTATATCGGACATAATGATAGAGAGTAGCAAGCCTATTATAAATAAATCAAGCGATGCGACTAATCAAAAGCTTATCCAAAAAGAAAATATTGAAGACGACGACGATATTATTGAAATCATAACCTTATGTCCCGGCAGTCATTCAAAAGAGGATATTATTTCAAAAAATTGTCTTATCAAATGTGATCAAGGACTCTGTCCAAATTCTGGCAATGATTAAATAAGCAAAGTACGATTCGCTTTGAAAATCCTCTTCTAAAGACAGAAATCATTTCGAAGCAATATAACATTTTTTCAAATTTTTTTCGTTTTTGATGATATAAAAAAAAAATTTGAATCTTCCGAGGATTTAAAATTGAAGTAATTCTAATGTTTAGAATTGTTTACCAAAAGAAAAAACAAACGATCTGTGTTTTGGCTGTGAAACAGATTATTTATGTATGTAAATATATATACATGTATATATATATACATATATACAAAAAAAGAAGAAATTGAATAATCATTTTGTTCCTCCCAATTGGTTAGTCTTAAGTGTTTTTACATTTCTTATTTGTCAGTATTTTGGAACTCTTTTAGTTGAACTAATCTCTTGACATTGTAATGAAATATATATACATATATATTTTTTTTTACCACCGACTGAAAATAAAATGAATTCTTTGTTATTAACTTTTGAAATGTCCCCAAAGTAATTTTTCAATTATCTCATGTGGTGTTTGGTAATGTTTTTCATTCCATTAATTGCATCATTAACTCATTTTTTTAACATTTCGTACATTACTTTATGTTAACAAACTCATACGTTTCCATAAACATTGAATTACTAAAAGCTAGCCGCGCTTGTATGAGTTTGCTCCAGGTAAGATTATGATCTTAAGTCGCTTTACACTGCTTTCACTTTGACTTAAGTTAATTTGCTTAAAAAAAATAATATCTCGATTTTTCGATGCAGGACTTGCAAGATGAAAGTAACCGTTTTGATGGCGAAAAATATTTGGAATTGGTTAAATCGTCCAGCAAACGTAATATATCGGCGCCCATAGATGAATCGACCAATGATGCTGAAAATCTAGAAAACGAATAGCAATCGTTGTTGTTTCCTTTCTTCAAAGATTTCATAAAGATAATTTTGATTTAACCCATTATTTGTTTAAACCAAGTATTTATTTACAGTGTATTCATAAAAAAAAAAAGAAGAAAACTAACGAACGAACCCAGTTATAGAAGATAAAAAATTAATTTTTTTCTTCCGAGACTTTTATTTTTTAGATAACGAAAAAATATAAAAGTAGTACATTTTATATAACAATATATAAAGTTGTATAAAAATTATTTATATGCATTTTTATAAAAAAGAAGTGAAAAAACTACGACTTAAGTCTCAGATACCAAAAATTTAATTAGCTGTTATTAATTTGAAAAAGTATTTATTTTTAACACTTTATTGGTTTCTATTTTACTCAATATCTAGTCTATTTTATGTTTCTTTTCATTTTATTCAACTCGAAGTGGAAAATATATTTAAGACTAAATTTAAAATACAGTTGCATGTATACTCATTCATGTACAGCCCCTATAATGAATTAATCTGGAAGTCGTTGAATAAAAAATTACTTCTAGAAATAAAAAAGAATTCATCAGTTTTTATTTTCAGACTTCTTTCAATCTTAGAATAGAAATGGCCCTGACATGTGCTTCATAAAAGTATTCCACTATTTAAATATTTTATAACAGTATTTAGTTTGAATTCAACATTGATCGCGAAAAAAATTGTACTCAGTTTTCCTTCAGAGTAGAAACTCGGCTTCTGCCTGCTAAAAAAAAGTATGAAATAAGTACACCAGTATGTCAGTTCAGCAAATTATGTCTTTGTTTACAAGAAGCGTGTTTTCCCATTGGCATGAATTTAAGCTATACCGCCTTAAAGATACTTGGCGCGTGCATATATTTTGATCGGCAACGTTTATCGATGAAAATGATAAACTAATGCGAAGCTGAACAACAAAGAATGCAAGCATCCAATTCTATGACGTGATGATTAACTTAGTTAAAGAATTACTTTAGAATTTTCATTTAGTTCTTTAAGGAGATAGTTATGCAAGACGTACAAAATCTCTTTGTTTCTCAGTAGGAATGCGATTTAGGACAACAAAGCATCTTACATCTTAAATAGCAGCCACCATAAAAATATATTTTGTTAACAGCAGCTTAAAAACTTGAAGAGTAAAGTAATGTTTTTTCTTTTATATTCCAATAGGTGGTCGAACTGATTTCTCATTTATTTTAGTTTGGTATAAAACCCAATGTTTTTTATTTCAGTTTGATATAAGACCCAAGGTTTTTTCTATGGCCAATTCGAGTTGCTGATAGGAACGGGTTTTATTCTTCCATGAGCTAAAATATCAAAATGAACATCAAAAGAGTATCATGTTTTGAGAATAGAGAGAGAGAGAGAGCAGAATTGCTTTCAATAAATGGCAAAGCTTTTCAAATGAACATGAACAAAAAGAATACAAAATTAATCACATGTTCATAGTTTTCTGTTAAACATAAAACTTCTGCGTGAGATCTCTGTGAAAGTTTGAAAGGCGTTATATACCTTTTAATATAGAATCTTTGTTAAACATAAAATTTCACGTGCAATCTCTGTTAAATGCGTCAAATTAACTTTTGGTTGATATTAAAATGTAATTTAGATCTGTGATAAATATTAAAATTTAATTAAAATCTACTTAAAGCCCTGAAGGCATTTGAAATCAAAAACAGAATTTTATATAAAAAAAAGGCAAGAAAGTTATCGTCGTTATGAATCGAATGTTTAATATCCAAGAATAAGATAAAAGTTCCGACGTAGCATGGGACACAAACGCTGAAGTATCAATGTACACAATGGTTAAAGACGATGATTCTGGCCTTTATTTATATCAAGCAACAATTTTTCATAGTGTATTCTTGAGTTATCAAAATTGCGTCTCAAAATTGCTTTTTCAACATTTATTACATTTGTTGTTCGATTTGAAGACATCTGCGCAGAAGCCCATCAAACACCTTTAGACGTTTTGGTTTCAACGGTCTGAACGTGGTGACTTCGATGTCAATGACAAAAAACAGCCCGAAAGGGTCAAAGAATTTCGAAGACAATGAATTGCAAAAGCTAGTGGGCGAAAACCCAGTTCAAACTCTCAAAAAACTTTCGAACAGAGTATACTACGATAGTGCCAAGTGCAAAAAATCGTGGGCAAATCCAGAAGAGTCGCCAAAATCGACACCGAGGCGGAATATTCATGGCCATAAAGAGTTGCTATGCGTATGGTGGGGCCAGCAAGGTGTAATTCGTAGTTCACATACAATTTTGTACAGAATTAAGACCATTCCATATATATAAATCAATTTGCACAATACTGTAATATACATATTTCAAAATATAAAGTAATATGTTCTTTACATCAAATCACACAGTAGTCGCACTCTATATAGCGTTTTATGGAAGAATTTGACAAAAAAAATTGTACTTACTTTTCTTTATCGCTTCTCTACATTCTCGTGCTTTGACTTATTGGGAAATATATACACGCGTGGTATCAAGTTTATATTTGCGTATTAGATTTGAGAAGGAATAAGTGATAACAATGTCAATGTCATGCCGGTAGCTGCATATTTCTTTCCTTTGTCACGGAAATGCTATCATAATTTGCTTAAAAATCCGTTAACTGCAGATTTCTTTGTCGCCGAAATAAAAAACATGCGCAGAATGGAGAGAGCACAGAGTTGCTTGCAATAAATAAGAACAAAAGTGGCAACGCAGATACTGTCAAGTTGCAATGCCGTCGGCAAAAACAATCTGGCGGGGTGCGAGTTACACTGTTAAGCTGACTTACTGTTACGGGTTACTGTCAAGCTGATGACTTACTGTTACGGGTTACTGTTAAGCTGATGACTTACTGTTACGGGTTAGTGTTAAGCTGATGATTTACTGTTACGGGTTACTGTTAAGTTGATGACGTATTGACAGCTGTAAGGAATTAATTGAAACAGCTGTTCAACAGTCATGTTTACATTTACATCAATAAAACGAACGGAACAAGTTTTTTCACATTTTTTCACATTTTTCTAAAATTTATCATATCTAAAAATTTATCATTTTATCATTTTGCATATTTCGTAAACAATCCACGTGGGCCCAAATAAAACATCTTTTGTTTACCGTTGGCATAATAATTTTTATCCGTAAACCAAAACTTGGCATCATTTACATAGCTATAAAAATTTGAAGCAATTCGGATAAAGAGTTCGGTAAACACAATTTAGAATTCGTACGGAATTAACAATTGTACCTTGTGTAGTTCGTGAAAAAATAACTCGTACCCTTAAACAATGACCAGACAATTTGGAAGGCACACCTGGTGTCACGTTCAGCACATCGAAATTATTGCCAAAAATTGTTTTGCCCGGTATAACGCAGACCCGTTGCACGAGTTGCCAAAATACACTGTTGCAACTCCAACGGTAAGTTGTGCCGCACCCAGCGTACTGGGCGAACATACCGACTTCTGATTAGCGCTTGTACAGATCGATGCAGTATGGCTTGACTGGTGCACGGTTTCGAAATGCTAAAGAAGTGTGAAAATGGATCGGCACGGTGTCTCCATGTTGTTAGATAGATGGGAAAAAGTTGTAGAAAATGATGTAAAATATTTCGGTTAGTATACATTGTACCGACTTTTGTCAATAAATGGCTCTTTCAAGTGCAAAAATGATCAAAATATATGAAAGCTGCTCTTCATCGCTATTCAGTTAAGGGTTAAGTCAATCTCGCAAAAAACGATTCAAATCGAGAATAAATAAAACAAATTTCAAATGAAATGTAGGATTTGAAACAATAAATTACACAAAAATCGTCGCTTAGGTCTGAAGCTTCACCTAAACGGCTACTACAGCAAGAATTTTGACGAAACCGTTTTTCTTTTCATAAGTTGTAGAAGCGTTATTACAAATGTGTGATTTCAGATAATTGTGAAGCGGGTTATTCTTTTCAATGTAAACAATAGCTTCCATTCTCTTTTCTGAGGAACGTTGTTATAAAACTTGTCGATAAGTTTTTATTATAATTTGTATAAGTCAGTTGTGAAAATAAACAAAAACCATTAAAAATTTTGCAAAACTATTCTTAAGAAATGTGTGCCCTTCTTTACATCTCTTTTCAGTTTATTAAATACTATACGACTGAAATATTGCATTTTCTTTCATGCTTTGCTGGTTTTTGTGAGGTTGGCTAAGCTAACCTCCGATATATTAGTTGGGATGTATTTGTTTTGGAAATTAAAAATTGGGGGTGCCGTCCCCATTATGGTGGGATTACATAAGATCGAGCTCGTTGTTAACATCATTCTTGGGTTTGTCCGCTGCTCGCGCTAACAAAATACGTAAAATCCAGGAATACTTGTTAACCATCGGCTTATTTGGAACATAATGTGTCAAAGTTACACCTTTATTAAAGCTTTTGGAGCAGGTTATAATGGAAGACCAAGAGAATCTTATTGATAAAGTGAGAGCGGTTTACGGTTTTAAGGACGTCAATGTTCCAAATGGTCAAATTGGTTGTTAACTTTAGAAAATGTCCAAGTAAAATAAATAAATAAATAAATTGATATTTGTTAAATTTTCAAATTTTTGTTTTATTTGTATTTGGATACAATAAAGGAAATTTATTTTATCAGAGAATTATGCTATAGGTGCTTCTAGTAAAAAATTCCATGCAGTAGGATGAAACACGTACCATAGACACACAAACAAAATAAAAATGTTGCGGGGAGAATTTTTCTTGGCTTTTATTTACTTTTACTAAAAAATATATGTATTTTCATAATTTTCAGACACACAATTCTTGATTTTGGCAACTTTCAGACGCACATTTCTTGACCTGGGTTATTTTCAGATACACATTTCTTGATTTTTGGTAATTTTCAGACACACATTTTTTAATTTTGTTTAGATTCAAAGAAAAATTTGTTGCTAATAAGTATTAACATCCCAGTATTAATATCATATTAAAGGCAATTCTGTGCTGTGCTAATGGTGGAGGATAAAGTAAGATGAACCAAATTCATTAAAAACACCTCTGTGATGAACTAATGGCGGAGGGTAAAATAAGATAATTCAAATTCATTAAAAATAACTCTAAGCTGAATATATGCGAGGGTAAAATAAGATAACTCAAAATAATTTTTGAGGTGTGGTGGTAGCGAAAAAAGAAAAAAAATTGCAAGTAAACAGAAAGTGGCTCCATACATTGAAATTAGAAAAAAAAGGTGTCTTTAATAGAAGAAATTCAACAAATTGAAAGTGGGTATTAAATTAATAACTATTTCCATTATTCTATTATTTTATTATTCCATTATGTCATATTGAGGCGCTACCTAATTAAGCACTCATGCAATCACAAAGTTTTCAACGGATTTACGTTTTGTCATTTAGTTGACCGACAAAGAAGGCATGTCTGAAAAAAATTGTTTCAACGGTTTACTGCGGTAAGTTCATTTATTTTGCTCTACCTAAATTTTCTATAATTTGGACGAAACTCGATGAACTTCCACTATTGAAAAATGGCACCTTTTCAAGTGTGACTTGTTCTTCCTTTTTGTGGTGTAGTGTACATTCTTAATAATAATCACAACAAAATTTACTCTGAAAAGACGAGAAGAACAAGAGATATAAGTAAAAATTTTGAATAAAATATTTTTGTTTCAATTTTCATCTTTAAGAAGTTTCTATTTATTTGCTATTTTTAACTTTATTTTGATGTTGTTTTATTATCATTATTGCTCGAAGAAAGTTGAAAACGTTTATCGATTCTTTTGGGCTTTTTAAGTTCGCTTGGAGACTTCTCATGTAGTTTGGATTTCGATTTCGATTTCTTTTTTTGCTGTTTACGTACAGTAGTTGGCTTATGAAATGGATGAAATGAAACAAATCAGGAATATGTACTACATATATGAAGCTCTATAATTGGGGGAAGCATCTGAGAATAAAAATAACAATTAAATGAGCGAGGCTGAATTCTTATACAGAATGTGGTCACATTTGAGAGTAAAAATAACAATTTAATGAGCGAGCTTGAATTAGCGCTTGTTGCATTACAATGGCGACTCTGAATGAGGAAGCATCTGAGAATAAAAATAACAATTAAATGAGCGCGTCTGAATTAGCACTTGTTGCATTACAATTATAGCTTATACGAAAATCATGGCCTTTCTTAATCGTAGATGCTTTGCTGGGCTCATCGCGTTTTTGATTCACTTACATTTTTACATTCATTCTGCTGTTGCAAGTTAAGAAAGCTTCAACGCATCTAGCTGAGTATACAACTTTCGCAATTTCAAAGAATAGAAAACGAAAGGATTCATGACAGAAACTTAATATGAAAATTACTAGATAGCATATATATTCGTGGGTCGCTGAAATCAATTTTCAGGCAAAGCAATACAAAATGACAACACTTCGCTTCTTGGGTTTAATTGGCGGAAATCTTATATAGATAATAATTACGAGTTAGTGCGATTTTTTCAAAAATTCTTTGTTTCCATTATTTCTTTAGTTATACGATGGAAAATAAGAAAGCGACCCATGAAGCGTTAAGTAATGTGCTCCGGGAATATCCGAAACTGTGGCGTCCTTGGGCTGCGTCGACTAACGGACAATACAATGAACTGGCGCGTAGTCTTAGTTCGGAACTAAATCGGACTGTTCGCTGGGTTATAACAATTTTAAAAGCCATCAGGCTTGGTCTGAAACTTGAGGGAGGCTCGGTTCGTACTCGTTATGCGCATACCTATGGTATGCGCATGAACTCGGATATAAGCGGGGAGACCGTTAACAAACAAGTCGTGCGTGACAAGAGACTAGAGGAAAGTATTCGCGAAGAGGTCAAGGGTTTCTTCGGGTTTGAGGAGGGCATGTTAGATGGGGCTGTATCAGGCATGTATGGTGCACTAAGAGGAATAATAGAAATGAATAGCGACGCTGACAAGACCACTGGCGGGACTGGTGCGTCGAGAATGCCTGCCTCAATGCAGATGACGCCTGCCTTGATGCAGATTGACAAACAGGATATGCCGCCGCTCTCCTGCCACCATAATAGCGATCGTCCACTCCTCTGTGCGTCCATGTCCCCGCGCCTGCTCGCAATGTATAAATATTCGCTATATTCCAAAGGTAAATTTCCATTTATCTTTACTCATTGCTACTTATAACTTGTTTATCCTTTTTTTTCTTTTTTTATCCGGCTGAAGATCGCGTTATCGAAGCAATAAATATTGGCTTTAGTGTTCCACAACTTCTCGGATACCGCATCTAGTTCGAATAGTACACTCTACGAAACACCCGAAAACGAAGACGAAGGTCCACTTGGTGCCATCTTTTATGATGCCGATGATCTATGCTAATTGAGCCTCAAGAAGCAGACGTCAACCAATTGCTTTCGTTTCATGTTTCACAATTGGAAGTTGAGCTATCGATGCGTACTTTCGAACTAGCTCTTAAAGCCAAGTAAGTTATTTTATTTTACACTCGAAGCGTTCTATCAAAATATTATGTCTTCCATATTTAAGACAGTTTTATAGTTTTAATTTTGGCTTATAAAATGGCTTGGAAAAGGAAGCAATGATAATAAAATTATGATAATACTGCATGGGACGAACAAAATCCATCCGCCTGGCATAGACATTTTGTTTAATAATTTTAACTCTTCTTAAATGACACATACGGAAAGAGGGTAAAGCAGAATAAGCTAATTAATAATTAATGTTTCGTGGTGTTCAGTTTTAATCGCCCAAGTTTGAACCATGAATTGATCTTGCAATTAAATTGTTTATTGTTTTTTACTTGCTTACGCGCTTTTAGCCTAGGAGCAATCAGCCTTATGTCTTATGTAGTGCTCCTTCAAAAAGAAAAGGCGATTGTTTTGATCGAGACACCCGCCTTTACGGAATGTCAATAAAGTCACATCCGATTTTATTACCAAATCTCAGTCCATAGACCAATTAATTAACATGAATTTCGACGCCTTAAAAGTAATTCTGCATCAAGAGGATATTTTGCGTTTACTAGAGATTGCTGTTGAACTGCAAGAAAAGATGGGAGAAATTGGGATTAAACCGAAAGACCACCAGCAAGCAAGATCGTCCGAGTGTAGTAATCCATGACAATCTAGCAGCGCGTCTTAGTTCACTCACTGAAGAGACCAAGCAAAATTGTCTTATACAATCTGGAAGAAACGAAAAATTACAATAAATACGAGATGACATTTCGCGTTGAAGTGGGCGGCATGAAAATCGTATTCGTTAATTGGTTTTTGTTATCAGTGTTGAGTTTTTGAGCTAACTTCCAAGCAGCCCAACAAGCTATAAAAAAGGCCTCAAAACGAAGGAGAAGGTGTCTCATATAAAAATGAATCTATACATAAAGGCTCCGGTGGTCATAGTGCCGGTCTATTCGCAAGCCGCAAATGCTATTGCTATCGATTTAGGTCGTCTGCATATAGCGTATACAGTTAGCAATATTAGAGAAGAAGAAGATAAGGCGAAACCGCTTGTTATTGATGATATGAAAATCGGGTTGGAGAATGTGCGATAACACGCGTTCAAGTTTTAGATGAGCATCAAAAAATGATTCTTCAAGAAAAAGGCAAAGATGAAGTTGACTTGAGCTACGCTTTCAAGGCAGGAGTAGACATGATGGAGCGCAGTAACATTAATTTAGGTTTGAAACGCATTTTAACGTTTGGCTTGGTGAACTCAGCACCTGAAGTGGACGTAACCACCTAATAGTACCCTGACACTGTCATAACATTGCCAAAAGTCAGGGTTTGTTGCTGTGCAAAAATTTTTCATGAGGACCCTTATGAGGAAGAGGGATCGAAATATAGGCCGATATGGTGCAAGTTTACCACAGTATTTTTAGTGCTAAATCACTAACCTGAACCAGGAAATGAATAGTAACATGTTAAAAATTAGATCTTGTCGTCGGATAAGGGCTTGTATTGCGTGAAAATGTTGCTGTGCGTCCGGGTTTCTACCTAATTTTTAACATTCATTTGTTAACATGCATATTAAAATAGTTAACCGATTTTTGCCGAAAAATATTAAAAACGGCAAACTTTTCAAAATAGTACCTTACGTGTGCTTTGATCACTAATCTTCAAAAAAATCCGTTCATGAATGATGGGTTATATTGGTATAAAATATAAAATAAAATAAAAACAAATTGACGAAAAATAATTTCAATAAACACGTGACACTAAACTTGGGCTTGTATCGGCCAATACGCTAGTCAGTATTCAAGGATGGTAAAAAAATTTGGATCGAATATGGATAATTAAGTCTTCTTTAAGAGATAGCTTTTTCTATTGTAGCCTGACTAGCGAACAAAAACACAAAGTGAAAATCATTGCATTGAAGGCGTTATTAAAATATGCTAAAAAAGGGGCGAATTTATATTTATCGTAAATTCCACCACCATTGAGGAAAGGAAAATATGAGATTTTCATCATTCTGTTTATAATCCTCGCGAAAGTGGGCAGGAGGAAAAACGTTCAGTTCCAGTGTTCCAGTGTTCTGTGCATCTGCCTTCCATTCTGAAGAAATCCATTTTATGTGCTATAATAGCAAGAATTCTTTTTCTTGCACTTTTTAAATTGTGATACTTTTCACAGCTTCTTTGGAAAAGCAAAAATGATCTTTGAAACACATCAAATGGTAAGTGGTTTGGGTTGGATAATTCTAAACATTTGCTTTCTCTTATGAGAGCATCCACTGCATCTTCTGTAGGAGTTTCCTTGAATCTTTGATCACATTGCTCGCAATATGGCGCTATTCCCATATATTTCATTCTTTATTGCATAAGCAATAATTAGGCGTGGCCCTTGCGCAACATAATTTCGATTTACATCCTTAATGCGAAGAGTCTCTTCTGTTGCGCAGAAGTGTTTCAACAACGGAACAGTTAATGACACCCCTTCATTTATAATTGGAAATTGAATACATTTTAAGGAGTAGTCCAACTCCCCAATGTCATAACAATCATCACTGAGGTCGTGCTTTTTAAGCAAAAGTTGAAAATTTGTAAGCTTCCCCTACACCGTTTCGAATTGGTGTCCGTTGCATAATCTCATGAAGTTTTCGCTTGTTTTGTTGCCAACAAATCTTGGAAATTTTCAAAAATTACCTCTAGGAGGTCTTGAATAAGAGTTCCTGGCATTATTCTTGAGACTTTTTTTTTTTTTGATCAAATTAGTGACCATTTTTCTTGCAATGCAGTCACTGTAGTAGAATTTGCGAAATTATTAAACTTATCGCTGAAGTAATTGGGGCCTTCAATTATATCGGCCTGTGTATTGGCCAAATTTTCTTTCGTAATTTCGCGTTGGCATTTTTCACTACATAGTGAGCTGCTTTGCGTAAGCCTGTTGAGAATTGAACAGGCCGCACCTCCTTGCCATCTTCAAATTTGTAAACACTGGTTCTCTGAATGGTGGAAACGGTATCGTCGGGCTTGCATTGGTTAGCCCGCTAACTGTCTCTAAATTGGTATATAACGAGTCCCATTTTATCGTTCCAAGTGAATGCGTAATTAGTTGGGAACATCTACCTCCACTTATTTGCATTTTTATGGAATTCAAAGTACGTACGTCGTCATTTATCATTTGTTTGTTGTAATATTTATGGCTTGAACATGCACCATAAAGCACTTTGGAATCACATACCAGCGCTTTCACATTCGAGCCGATTTCTTCAGCTAATAGAATGGTTTTATTAATGGTTTCCCTTAATTTATCCCGAAAGTTTATTATTGGGTGATTTGCTAGGAGCACGAAGAACCCGACACCCGATCATTTAATGTGTGGTACACCAGTGCTTGTTGTTGTGCTTGTACATCGTCAAAGGATAATCTTGTCCTTCTCTTTCAAACTCTCTACAATTTTTGTTACTTCCGCTTTATGGTCTCCGGCCATTTCGCCGCAGAACTTTTTAACGGTAGCCCTCTTCTCCAAGATTGATGGTGCGCGCAATTTAAATTTGAGCACATCGGTCATGAATGTGTAGACTTTGCTGGACAGCGAATGTATTACATGAGGTATTTTTCTTCCATCTTCGTTATATACATTCTTCTGTCCGCAAATTACGTTTGCGAAGAGGCCAACTTCGTCGTTGTATTCACTTTTTGGCAATCCCTTCCTTAGGTTTTCATTTTCCTTTTGAAAGTAACAGATTGTAGCATGTGGTGGGCATCCCCATTTACAGAGGACTGCTTCGAAACACACACCGTATCGCCGTAGATCGCCGTTCTCCTAGGATTCCAATTCTGGAATGGAATGGCTCACTTTTGTAGGGCTATTATTCCGTAATGGCTTCATTTTAAAGATTGGAACTTCACCTTTGGCCAACGTAGTGAATTCGTTGTGACGATTAATATATTTCATATTCAAGTAAACGGTTACCGCCCCGATCCCGGGAAACACATACAGAATAGAAGAAAAGGTAACAGAACACATTTACCATTTTTTTATTGCAATTTTTCTAAAATCTAATTTTTTTACAGCAAATCGGCAGCATTCGCAAATGACAAACGGATGAACACCCGCCGCAAAAGCCGAAGCAACCTGATGAAAGTACAGATGGAAGTAAATTTTGGCGGTGTGCAAACAAGAGAATAGAAACAAGATAAACAATATCGGACTTTATATACAAAGCTTAATAACCGAAATATTTACCGTCGCCATATCAATATTATGTCAATAAAGAATATTCTGAGCTTCATCACGACTAAATTCCAACGATTGAACTTTTTCTTCATCGAAATCCCACAGTGTTAGCTAGTCGTCGGCTGTAGGTGACGCATCAGTTTCCAATGCTTTGGATTTAGATTTCCCGCATAATGTAAAAGGTAAGCTGCTGTCCATTCCAATACATGTAGTTCGGGAGCAAAAATATGTAGCTGCCATTAAAAAGCAAGCAATAGGGCCAGTATTACCGGAAATAATGAAAAACGGCCTCCCCTTAGTATCAGATAATTCACCGGCCTCTGCCGTTTCATTGTAAGAAGTGTCTTAATATTGTTGAATATTGTGTGTTACGCTATGATGGAAAAGAAACCATTTCCCCAGTATCACCTTAACGTCGAAGACTCTATAAACCGTTCCTCAAACCGTGTCGTAGGTGAAGACAGCTATGCAATTGAGTGTAAAAATCGTGTTAAGCAAAATCTTTAGCGAAGCCGTAGCAATTTGTTTTCCTTGTGCTACAACTCTCTCGGTTTAATCCATCAATAACTATATTAGTGCAGTCGGAAGAGGCCACAGGAAAGCACGGAATGTTGAAACGGCAATACCCCCATTATTTTCCAACACCTAGAAAGAAAGAAACGAGTAACTATGCAATAGGCTGCTAAATTAATTTGAGCTACTACTGGTTGCACACGTGCCGATTGGCATAAAACTGTCCGTCTCAGTTTTCATCAACTGCTGCGACGCTCTTCTTTGGTAAATTGCCAGCGGGCCAACTTCCAACTCCAGAGTGCAAAAACCGTAATAGCATTAGCCATTGCTCAGGAATTTGGTAATAAAGTACCTTTCTGTTCCATGGCTGGGCACCGAAGGGTTTAGTAATGACATCAAAAAGATCGAAGTTCTAATGGAAAGATTCCGTCCGTCAGTTGGTTTACGCATAAGGAAGTGTACGAGGGTGACGTGATTGAATTAACTCTGGCTGAAACTGAAATTCTGACAAACGGCTATGGAAAAACAAATCAGTAATGCAATTATTGGATTAAAACGGCAAAAGGAACAAGGAACAACTTAAGCTAGATCCGAGTTTTTTTGAAGCTTTGCAAAAAGAAAAGATCGGAATCGGTGGCGTGATTTATATCGAAGCAACCATCAAAGCCGGTTTTAAAGTTTTGCATTTACTCGAAGCCAAAGCCTTTCGCAAACTAGTGTGATCTGTTATGAGCTCTCTGCCGCGGTAATAATCTTCTCGATTCGGTATTGCTTTTAAGATACCGATTACGCCAAAACGAAAAAATATCAGAGATATCATTCTGAATATATATGTCCATTTGTAAGAGCGCTTACCTGAACTTCGGTCGTTGGTGTAAATAAAACTTATTCAAATTTTTGCGGAAAAAACATTTGTCGCAGCATAGCTAAAGAGCTATAGAGCAACTTAATGCCATGCCGTGCCGCATGACGAAAAACTAAAATTAATATATGAATTGACCCAAAGTCAAATTTTGAAGTTTGTAGTTTGTAGTTTTGGAGTTGTAGTTACTTTAGCAAGTCGACGGATTTGATCCTTGATATGATATACCGGTTGAACAATTATTTAATTAATTATTTGATTATTTATTTAATTTAATCTCTTTTTTCTTTATAGTTGGACGGATTGTGATGACGGAGAAGATCTTTGTACATAAAATTTTTGTGCTTTTTAGTTCCTTATAGGTGGCTCGTCAATAGCTTCTACATTAGAACTCTCCGAACTCAAACTAATCTTCATCTATACGACTAATATGCTTACGTTTTTCAACGTCAGATAAAAGTTTATCCAAGTTTATCAGTGACTTGTAAGAAATAACGGTTAAAATCGATGGTGTTGACCTTGCTCTACAAAAAATAACAGTTTTCCATTTAAACTTATGGACTTATTCAGCGTAAGCCGACCATGGAGCGGTAAAAGAAAACTGTTTTCCACACCACCCTTGAGGTAACGTGATAGGCGCGTTGCCAATTCGAATGGCTTTGAATGGCGGGGTCCCCTGTAGGCCTACGCCGTTATAAACTTAATTTAAAACTATAATAATATTTACAATAATAATAATAATAATAAATAAATATAAGCCCTGTTTATACATAATATACATACATAAAAAATATATATAAATACATAAGGATCGCTGCAGGTGCATTGATATCTGCAAAGGTAAATTAATGAAATTACTACATTTTATATATAAAGATGACCACAAACTTGCCGTTGGCCTACGGAAGTGTCGCATTCTTCGGAAGCGATAGTGCAGATGTATTCAATTTTTTTTTACCCTGAAATGAAATGAAAAGAAACGAATTTATTATACAAAATCATAAGTAAAGATAAACACAACCCACCTCGACGTACAGTGAATCTCGACGACGTATAAGAGGCGGTTGGCGGCGGCGCATCGTTCCTTTTTAATCTAAAGTAAAAAATGAGAATGTAAGTAAGTAATTTATTAATATATTTGCATTATACTTGAATTACCTTCACCTTGCGGTTTTCGGAGCCCGGCACCGATTTCCCTCCTTCCGTGCTGCCTCCGCTGATGTGGTCGACCCTTTGCTCCTCCATTGCTGTCATACCTATTACCATTATGACTATTAGAATTATCATACCTAGCGGGGATTCCTACGTTAGCTGGCATCTGCTCTGTCGTCTGTTCCGCGGTTTTTGTCAGTTTCGCTAACTGAGGCAAGAAGCGTCGTCAAACCCTAAGAAATCGTCGCAATCGCTGTCCATCTCAATCACTATGTTTCCGTCTGCTATCAGTTGCTGCGTCCTTCTGTGCACTGCCTGTGTCAATCCTAATTTATACGCACATTGACGTGCGACCGCTCCCTTTCGACCTATCTAGCCATGTGAGGCTCGTTTTAACTGAATTTAATTTAAATCTAACAACGTCGGCGGTTATAAATTTATTTGTCTTTTTTGAAAGTATGTCGGCCAACTCTCTCGCCTTTTCCCTGCATATTATGCTCCCGTCAATACCCCACAACTCTGGGTATCTATGCAAAAGCTTGCTAAACAGGTCGTCGGCCATGTACGCCATATTAATTTAATAAATATAATAATAAATATATAATAATGTAAAATAAATAATAAATATATTAATAAATATATTATAATAAAAAAAATTCACAAGTAATATAATAGTATAAATAAGTTAAAAATAAATAATAAGAAAAAACAATTATGAACGATTTTCAATGTGTTAACTGCTTTTAAAGATAGTCCTACATATAAAAATAGATAATTACCAAGTTAAATTAAAATAAAACAACGACCTTTTTTTTTTATTTCAATTTATTAACGAAAAGATTTTGCATTTTTTACCATTCAAAGTAACAACAATTCAAAAAAAACTTAAATTTAAATTTCAAATTAATAATAATAACAACTACCTGCTAAATCCTATAAACTAAATGTTGTTAGCTCCGCCTTGTATTTATATTTTTTTTTTTTTACTTTTTTTTATTTATTTATTTTTTTTTAAAACTGTGAATTGTTTGGTTTACCCTTATCTTGCATAATGTTTGAGTAGTGGAGCAAAAACACTCAAATTTCTGTTTAGAAAACGCAGTTGCGTTCACCTTATGCTCCATTGCGCGAAACTGCGTGAGTTGAAGCTTGAATTGCTGCCTTAATCATCGCATTACTGGCAAATTACTGCAAATGAGTCTGAAAAGAAAAAAAATTCTGCAAATGAGTCTAAAAAAAAAATAAAAAAAAAAAAATGCTGCAGATGATCCTTTAAAAAAAACATAAAAAAAAATTGCTAATTTATTCTAATTCCAACATGTGACTACGCATTTGTTCATAGTAGCTTATTTTCGTTATTTAATACCATTAAATACCAATTTTTGTTGTATTAACCGAAAAGAGTTATTTTCTGAATCGATTGACACATGTCTGCCCGTTAGTCTGATAACTGCTCATGCATTTTTATGTTAAGTCTTGATGTTGCCTTTTTTGAAATATTTTGATAAAAATGATAACACTATGTGTGTATGTATAACAATATGTACAGATGTAAACTATATTCAATACGCGTTGTACGATATAGATTTGCTTAAAAATATAAAAACAATGGCGAATCGCCATCAAAACAATGGCGAATTACCATCAATACTATGGCGGCGCACATACTTGTTGTTGTATGCCGCCAATACGAATATAACGCAGATGTTCAATTTGCGCTGAAACTGAAAGTTTGATTTACTTTTGGGAAATCTAATTAGAAATATAGAATATAGTGCACATGACCTCCAGTCATAAGGTCTACGAAATAGTATAGATAATCTTTTCTATATCTTTAAGAAGTTCGATTTTTTTATTAATTTCTACAACTATTGTAATATTTATTTCTCCAATTTTATCAAAAAGAACTTGTAACGTCCGCTCACAAACGTAGCGTAGGGGTTCTGTCGGTGTGCTTTGGCCACTAGTCTATCACGGCCTGCCGTTATTCGAGATCACATTTTGCAAGAATAGCTGCTTGCCGCTATGCAAAGCGCAAAGAGAAATGATTTGGTTTTCGGTGAGAAAAGATCTGAAGCGGGATGTTGGGTTAAATAAGAAAGAAAAAGAATTTCTTTTTGATCGATAAGTGAATAAAGTAGAAAATTATTGGTAAAAGATGACATTTTATAAAACAAATGGTTGTGAAGTATTAATAAAATATTATGAAGAATTTAAGCAGAAAAATGTTTTGTAATAAAAAGAAATAGAAAAGGATTTATATAAAAAAAAAAGAACACAAACACAACAACTTGGCAAAGTAAACGCCATTGAGCCAAAGGAACGGAAAAAAAACCACACGAATAAAGAAATGTGTTTGGAAGAGAAACTAATTAAGTAAATAAAATAAAGAAATTGTAAAAATTACTCATGAAAACTCAAGGATTTACCAATAAAAAGCTTTCAAATTAGAAATTTAATTATGTGCGGCTAGAAGAAAAAAAATTTCAGATTTTCACATTACAACTACAGCTATTTTATTGGTTTAGTGAGGTCTATTTAATAAGAACAAAAAGAAAAGGGAAAAAAGGTGACATTGAGGAAAATTGTAAGGTGTAACAAATATATTGCTGCATAAATATATTGTATTGTATGTTATAATATGAAATAAACCGAGTTGATAAATTAAATTCTTCCGTACTTATTATTAACATATGTACATGAGCGTCAGTATGTCATTTAAGTGCCCACTAGAGCTGTTTAAATGGTTACCTTTTTATAAATTAATTTCGAATAAAAAAACTCTTCTTTAGGCGTGAAATATCTAAACAGAAAACAGAAAAAAAAAAGTAAGGACCAAAAAAAAAAAATAATTCTGTTATAAACAGCAACAGCAAACAATAAGAAGAAAAAGCATAAAGGATCATTAGTGTCAATGGCACCTAGAAAAAAAAAAACTAACAAGAAATCGGTGTAACCAGACAAAAGCTTGAAATAAAATCGTTGCGAAAATTTTTTTTATAATTATTGTAATAAATAAATCGCAGGACAGATCATTAATCACAACTGAGGAACCAAAAAAAGCAAACCAAAAAAAAGAGGTTCTTTGGATGTTTATTTTATTAAAAGAAATTTGCTGAAGATTTTGGATTGTCGTTGTCAATGCCGAAATCACGAATCCATCACATAGATGGAAGTCTTCACAGGCAGCATGCAAATTTTGGGTTCATCATGTCAAGAATTAAAAAAACGTTGAAGGCTCCAATAGTGGCAGTAGCGATTCGAATTCAGCACCCTTCGCCACGTCTAGCAGTTTAACGCATCCTGGCATCCTTCAATACTCAAGCAAACGTAGCAACAAAACACAATCAGATTATGATTTCTATTGCATTTTAATTTCCTTTTATTTATTTCTTTGCTTTTAATCATATTAAGATAAATAAAAAAAAAATAAAAAAGAGGAGAAAAGATGATGTTTGCCTAAGCAGTATGCCATACCGCTGAAGTAGGGAGACAGGGAACGTGCACTGACGGACTACGAAAGGACCTACGAACAGCGAACGGTACAGACAACGGGCCGCACAGATGAAATTGACTCGTGGACACAGTCACAGCGTGTGAGCTCTTCAAGGGTTTTGCAAAATTTTTTTCTTTTTTAATTCATGTATTAATTTTAGTTTTTGTCATGCGGCACGGCATAAATAATTATTAATAAAATTAAAATAATTTGTTTTAAACAACGATTTAGAATATTTGCAGACTGCAACCATGCGAGCGCATTTACAAACACCAACATTGCAACCGATTATGCCAATAACAGTTCAATGATGTGGAATATATCAGTAGTACAATTAAGAATATAAGGAGAAAATCTGACTTCAATGAAAATCATTTAATGCAATTTTTCAACAAATAATCTGTTGACGCCAGTATTTCTTATACTTCGCTTTATCCAAAATAAAAATTCCCCAAAAACTTAGAAAAGGAGTGGTGACTATAATATAAATTAATATGGCGGCACACATACTTATTGTTATAACGGCGCCAATATGAATTGTCACTGTATGTTGTAAGCTGTTTTTTTTTATTGTGGACCTTCTAATTCTATTGTTACAACTACTAGTAAACAAGGAGACACCAACGAGATTCCCAGGAAAACTATGTGAATCCCAGATTGGTCTCCTGACAAAAAATGAAATATATGAAATTGTAAATAAATGCACTTACCGTCAATGCTCTTATATTACTTGAAAGTACACTTTTTCATACTTATTCTATAAACTTTTATTTGTTTAAATTTTTTATATTTATTCAACTTTTGTTGTCAAATTCCTTACACTTGTTTAACTTACTAAATTGTCTATATCCTAATAAACTTTTTTTTCTCTAACCCAATATTTTCTAATACCCAACATTTTTTTTATAGTTTTATAATTTTTGTTTTTTTTTCTTAAATTTTATATAAATTTTTCACCTTCTTCTTCTAATTTTTAAACTTTCAATTATTTTTTTTCGCAATTTTTCACTTTGTGAAATGCAACTCCGATGCCAATCGCGGCGACGTCCAATCAACAACAACAAACGTATCCGGAACATATTTTACAGTTTTATAGTTTACATATGAAAGACTGGAAATATGTGTCGCAATATGAAAAACGCAATATTGAAAAAAAGTTAGGGCTAAATCCACTAAAAGCCATTATTAATTTATTTTAGATTTGTAAAATTATTTTATTTTTCGATAAATAATTATTTATTATAACTAGAATGTCTTTTCCTATTCTCACAATAAAAGTTTTTGTCGCATCGGCGTGTGGGCAGATGTGCCCTTTGAAAAGCTTTAGGTGAAACTTATAAGCGATTTCTTCCTTCTCGCTAACGGGAATATGTTTACGACGGATGTCACACAGATGGACAGATGAAGAGGCGGATATGCTTAGGTGCAGTTCGAATTTGATACCGGCCATGAATTTATATACTTTATGGAGTTATGGAAGTTTGTTTCTGCACATTATAAAGGCATTGGGAAAAAATTAAATTGAGATACACTGCAGTGTTGGATAAGCATGGCCATAGAATATAATAATAAGTTTTTATTGCATTGCATTGTAGGGTAACGAGCCCAACAGTATATTAAATTATATTATTAGAGGAACACTTTACTCGAAGCAGCGGCCCAGGAGGTCAGTCAGTTAATAAAACTTCGAATTGCGTACTTCTACGCCATATACCCACCAATTTAGTTGTGAATGAACGTACTCTGTCATAATATAATATCCTTGAAAAAAAATCCTTGAAATATCATAAAATCATATTTTCCTGAGTCTGATAAAAAAAAAATTTCTTATTTCCAAGCCCCCAAGGGGGGGCTGGTGTAGGTACGGGATTGCGTGCGCTTGTGCGGGAAAGCAATTTGTATTTCGGATGTCCTGTGCAATGATGGATTTATCTTTTTGATGGGTTGAGGATATTTTGGTGGTTCCTTTGGTGTGTGTGCTTGAGCATCTTGAGCGGAGTATTTACGCTGTCTTAGTGGTCTTAGTTTCTCTTCTCAATTTGGTTTTATTTTGTCGTCCAGCGAATTGGAGTTTCACATAAAAGATATACGGGAAAAATAACAGCTTCAATAGCAATTTTTTACTTCATCATAGGTCTCACATTTCACGCAGACCTCTAAGCATAAAATATATATATTTATCATTCGATTGATTAATTGGAAACATATGTTAAACGCATTCCCGATCATTATATGATGGGCGTTTTAGGCGCGCCCACTGTTCAGTGCATGTTTTTTCTCACTTTACTTAATAGCAAAGCAAACAAAAACGAATTTAACAGAATTCAATGACAGCTTTGCCATTTAACAGAATTCAATCCCACTGCTTTGCCACTTAACAGAATGCGGCCATGAATGTGTTGCCACCTTATCTTATCTTATTTATGTTGAAGTTTCCATCAATTTTTTCGTTCAAAATTAGATCGGAAAGTATTTGTTAATATAAGAACTAGGAACGTTAAGACATGCACCATATGTCTTGCGAACGAAAAAACTAAAATTGCTCCATTTGGTTTTGTTCTTGAGCCATCGTTTCATAAAGGACCCACTTACGCAGAGTTGAATCCTATGAATTTAGCATTTCTGAAACGAAATTTTTGATAAAATGCATCATGCAATAGAAATATTTTTTAAAAAGAGTATATATGCAGTTACAAATAAAATAACAACAGAATACATGATGTAATTTTCTTAGAATTCGTCCGTTTTGTTGACTTTTAGAAAAATTGACACACATCGACACTGTCCGATTGTTTATTAACGCGAACTCCGAACTAAGACAATAAATATTAAATTAGATATTAGACTCATAGCCTGCTTTCTGACCGAGCGGGAGTATACCTTTCCTTCCATAGCGCCCGAAAAGTAAAATATGCAAATGAAATAATTATAAAATAGGCGGATGTACACTTTTGTCATTTAGAATTATTGTAAAAGGTCGGTTTAGAGATATTACTTATAGAACAAATAATTGTGCACAATTTCAAATCAATGTCGGCGTTAAGTTTTAAATAATTAAATAATTAAAACTAATATACAAAAGTTTTTGGGTCGACTCTCTTCGAAATAGTTTGTGTATAAAAATCTTTTTTATAAATAACGTTTGTAATTGGACCATTTTATTTTCAGTACGGAACTGTGGGATCAATTCGAGAACAAAACCCCACAGTTCGCTTTTATATCTTAAGTCCTAGAAACCCAAAGGTAAATTAAACATTACACCGGTCAAAATGACTCAGAATTTCGAACAAATGGGGAGTGTGTAGACCTAATGGAATTTCGTATTTCTAACAATTAAAAAGGACATGCTTTGGTAGTAGGTACAAAAATTAACATTTGTTCATAAATTCCTTTGTAGAGCCTACCATAGCTAATAAACAGTAAATGTAGCAATAACGTTTCTGTCCTAAACGAAACATCCGCAATATATTTTACTGATCATTGGAAGGACTCAACGACGTATCAGGCTTAATCTTCCGGTTGACGCCTATTAAATTGATAGCTTGACCACCAGCTTTGGCCGAAATCAAAGACGTTAAAGACGTTAATCATTTCATGGCGAATGGTTTTCGGTGTTTTGCCATCTAATCTCTTATACTCTTCGTCCAATACCCATTGTGAATTCGGATTGACATCTGTGAGTATACAATTAAATAAATTTTCAAGTTAAAATATTCTCCTACATCCAGTTTAGTAGAAAAACTTATTTAATTTCTTTAAAACTTGAGGAGCTATTTCAGTAGTTTTCTTAAAGAAATGCTCCACTACATTCAAAACAGCCACAAATGCTGAAAATATTAAACTGCAAGTACGTATTTAAGAAATTGTTCATAACATTATTTTTGCTGTGCTTCTCGTACCATTTTTCTCCTTTTTCCTTATAAATTTGTACAATATTGAACACGGTCCGTAGTTTACTGCTGGCCATCACCGATTATAAATCTTTTTCACTTAATAAATGCCTCCACCAATCATTAATTACTGGCATTTGACCTGTCTGGCTACCGTATATATCATCGGGTTGATGATAGTCAATTTGATTTTTAATTTTTAAATCTTTTCTCTCGATCCTTCTTATTCTTGTGCTGTGCAAATTTAGAAGAAATATAAGAAATGTTTTTAAAACAATATTTTTGAAGAAATTAAATTTACATTAACTGCATTTCTCCATGCGTCTTCTAACAACTTGGGATGAGCCCAAATCTATAAATCCATTAAAATGATTTGAATGGATATGCAGGAAACCCCGAAATGTACAAGCACATGAGTACTCACGTTAAGTAAAAGTTGGAAAGATTTAATTTTATATGAAATTGAAATACTTTCGCGATGGTCAAAAATGTTCCGTAAAGCCTTGAAAGCGATAGAATAGGTTAAGTCGGATAGCGTGATTTAAGGAATGATCGCGGAATTTAAAAATCTCCAGATCTGCGGTAGAAAGAAATAAAATGGCCGTGGGTTTTTGCTTATGTACCGTACAATACTTGAAATTTTTTTAGCATGGAAAGACGTGATTCTTTGCCACTTGAGATTAAAGCTCTTTTTGATGATCGCCAGATTAAAATATTTTGTTACATGTTAAATATAAATGCAAATAAAGCGCATGCGTATGTTTTTGCAAGTCGTGGTTGCATAAAATGGGATACTTACGGTCCAAAGGCTGTGCTAGAATATGAAGGCAGTATTGCAACCGATTTAAGGGATCAACATTATTCCTATGTTGAAGGTATAGAGCGTACTAATAGAAGAGGCATTCTTACTTTTACTAACAAAGCATGCCATTAGGATGTCATCAAGAAAATGCCCTCACACATTTTCGAAGCTATAACATAAATAAATATTAATAATGATGTGTACAAAGACGAATCAGATATCACTTTAAGTGTACACCATAGTCTTATAGCAATGAAAGCTCAAATCAAAAGCTGAAATTTGACATACAAGTGAGGTAGACGGCCGTGTTTCCTTGGCTACAAGATTTGAAATCGTTCCAGATAATATTTATTTTTTATTTATTTATTTTATGGGTGTTTGAACCTTATTCTCAATTCACTGATTTGCACAGCTAGTTTATACCCAATTGTAACGATAATAGCAAATAAAAAAGGCCTTAATTTAGTTACTATTTATAACGGTTTATTCTCGAACAATATAAGCTTAATAACAATGACAAAGCAATTAATCTTTTCAGATTTAACTGCTTACAGAATGTAAAAGTTATATTTTTAGTATGGGAGATCGATCCACAGTGGAGGTTGTAGTTTTTGCAAAATTCTAAATTATAAAATTTTTTTTTTTTTTGTTTCTTTTACGGACTGTTACGAAAGAGATTACAAAATATAAAATAGCAAATGCTGCGCTACAGCGATGAATATCTTAAAATATGATCCGTTGTGCAAACCTAAAATAGTTTTATGTTATAAAGCTTCAAAAATACACATCAAATAAAAGGAAATTAGGGGCAATATTTAGTGTGATAACGGCGAACTGCATAAAGCAATTAATTATTGATCTCTTGAGAACTGGCGACACATAAACAGATATTATTAATTACTTAACAGCGGCTCCTGATCGCTGGCGTATTCATTCGTACTACCAGCATTGTCTCCAGCATTTGTTAAAGTTGCAGCCGCAGCGCTATGCGCAAAAAAAGTAAATAAACAAAAGCAAAAAGTAAAGAATTTATGAACATAAGTTTATTCGATGTAAGTACTTTTAATATGATTTCATTAGAATTTGACATACATTGCGTTTGCGTATTCGACCCTCTGGGCAGGTGTCATATTGAGATTTCCTTTAGTTTTACGATCGTAAACATATATGACAGTAGTGGCGAGAAAGGCAACTAAATATTTGAAATAAGTTTTAGACGGAGTATATACTATAAGTTGACGTTACTTACTTGTCAGCCAACCTAAATAAAATAATTCCAGCCATATATAATCACCATGGCTTTTATCGACAATTAAGCCAGACAATATTGTTACAACAGCTAAGCCTAAATTCTGTACAGATTGGCAACTAAAATAAAAAGAGAATAATCAATGAGCATGTTCTAGAACAATATTTTACACTTACAATCCATAAGCAGTACCTAGTTGATATTCCGGTATAATTAAGGCTACTAAGGGCCACAGGCTAGCGGCTAGCATCGAATAAGAAAGCCCCATGAGAGTCATACCCACGTATGGATTCAGCATTGTAAAGGCTAGTAGCGAGTGAGCGCCCATAGTTGCAGAGGTGGCTACAAATATCCAGCCTACATTGCGGCCAGTCTTATCGATAATAAAACCAAATAAGGGAGATGCAATCGCAGATATCAAATATAGAATGGAGTTAACACTATTGGCTTCCTCAGGCGACAAATGGAATTTTTCCATAAAAAATCCTCTGAAGGGGCAACAATAAATAAAACTCAATCATTGCAGAACGCACATGTGTGCCAACTTACTTGCCCAATGCAATAAAAGGAAAAACGCATACATAATAGGCTACACAAATTACAGATACCATCCAGAAGGTTATTTTAAATGTGGTGATATCACTTAGCTTAGCTATTTCGCCGCCGGGATTAAGATTACGATGCAATATGCGTTCAGCTCGTTTATCCATCCATCCTTAGAGGTTATTTATGTTAATGAAATTCAAAATTTTATACACAGTTTCACACTTACCTAATATTAAAGCACATAATAGCGACAAAACACATGTGCCTGCCGCTAAAAGCAACACAACCCCGATCGTATTATGCGGATAATAAGTTTTTACATAATTATATATGGGCTGCATAACCCAGAAATTTACGGTGCTGCCCAAACGTGCTACGGACAATTGCAAACCGAAGACCATATTGAGTTCTTTGCCTTTGAACCATAGCACGGCATAATTATTTTGAGCCACCGCTAGAGACTCTGCTCCGATACCAAATATAAAACGGCCTACGATCATAAGCCAAAATGTCTTCAGAATCCCACCGCTAGCAAAAAGTAATTGTCCGACGAGTAAAATAAATAAATAGATGACAGTCCCTAAACGTATGCCAAAAACGCGGTCAATTAGGAAGCCGCCCAAAAAACATAGCACAACATTAGGCCAGGAATATATTGAATAAATTAATGTGAACTGCGTCGTAGTGATGTTTAATTCTTTTTTAAAAACGTCTTGCAAAGCGCCGGGATTATCATAGCAGAAATATGAACCTATAAATAAGATAAAGATCAAAATGTTAGCGAATATGAAAAATCCTTTTCTTCAACTCGTTTCAGTTACTAGAAAGGCATTGTACTTGGCTTCCCTTTATAGCTTGGATCGCACTAAAAGTTTTCAGTCTAAAGAAATTAATCTTTTTGAAGCGCATCTTTCTTTTTAATTTAATAAAGTGTTTTTATATCCACCGCACCAAAGGGTGGGGGTATACTCAGTTTATCTTGATGTTTATAATATCCAAAAGAAAGACAGAGACTTTATAAAATCCATATGCTATTGATCAGAGTGCAATTCTGAATCGATTAAGCTACGTCTGTTTGCCTGTGTGTCTGTGGAGTGCGTTGTTAACGCTTTCCTGGAGGCTAAAATGAAGAAATCGACTTCAAATTTGGCACAAGCACTGGAAGTTTCCGCAGGCAGGTTGGGATTGCAAACAGGCCAAATCGGTCAGAGCATCAACCCGCAGCGAAGCGTAAAGTGAACGCAACTATCTTTTTCCAAGCAAAATTTTTGGGTTTTTGTTCATTACTTAGAAATTATGAAAGACAGAGGGCAGAAATTTTTTACATTTACTCTACGGAAAACTACTATTTATGTGCAAAAATGGAAAAGTCAGCTAAGCCAAGTGATTAAATTTTCTTTTTTTAAATATTTGAAGTTTTATGCTTATTAATCGTCAGGTAGACAAGAAAGAACGTTATATTATCTGCCTAAAAATGCTCCGATTCTAAAATAAATACGTTCACCACGACGTGATGGGTTAATTTTTTCTTAATAATGCTATCGATATGGGTATCAAATAAAAGGACTTCAAGACTAGAAGGTAAGTGTGTCCACTCTAAATTAATTATGGCGGGCGTCGCGACATAGTGGATTAATCTTTCTTAACAATACCTTTTAGTGAAAAAATATTATTACTCCCACCGAATTTTTTTGTAACAATAAATAAAAGCATGGTAATGGTTGCAATGCGATATTTGGCCACAGCCGAATCTAATTTTCTTAATTGTTTCGTTTTGATTCATTTAAAGCTTGTCCTTGAATTTTTTAATTTTCGAAACGTAAATTTCAGAAGCGTAACTGCAGAAATAAATGAAGTTTCAGGGTAATAGATAAGCACTATAAGACAAATGACACAAATAATAATTCCATATCTTTCATCTGAAAAATAACACTTCAAAATTGTCACGCAAATTTAAATACTTTCACTGTGCTGGCATTTTATAGGACACGAGATCGTTATCGTTAAAACAAATTTTAGCAACCCTGCGCGCGCGTTGTAGTCACGTCTTTATTCTTTGCAAGAAATATTTCAATTTCTTAGTGTATTTCCTACTTTTTTTTTTGCTTTATTCGAGCCTAAAGTATAAAAATCTTTAAAAAAATACAGTGTGCAGTTTAACTTATATGAAATATATTAATCTTTTACGTGAAATTCAATTTAGTTTTGTGCAATGAACAATTGGAGCTCTTGGTAGCAGTCTCTCTTTTTTCTGTTAATCTGTGTTTACAGTTTGTTTTGCTTTCGCTCTATATTTACAGTATCAACGAAAATGAGAAGTTCCGTTTAAATTGCTGACAATTTTTGTGTCGTGGAACCTTTTAGTTTTTTGTTCTTTTTTTTCTTCGCAATCTCCTTCTGTCAGTCTTCACTGGACGTGGATCGTTTATTTACACCATTTCGTGTGAAAACAGGCCCAGAATCTAAACGGTTCATCTCGTGCTCGCTCTGCGAACGTTGTTGCCATGGAAAGTGTGCTGATATTAATGGCCGTGCTGCAGATGCAGTCCTGAATCTCTCAAAAGGATTACCATGGTCATGTCCTGGCTCTAGGAAGTTGGACATTAATTTCTATAAACTCTTCACGGAGACGAGAAATAGTTTCTCAGATTTGAGCAAAAATCCCGACGTTGAATTTATTGCCATTCGAGCGAAAACTCCTAATAAACAACTACATGTAACGTGCTCTTATATTCCCCCCAATTCGGATATCTCCATATATAAGAAACAGGCCGTCCTCATTTGTGAAGTGGCCAAGCAGTGTCTAGACCCACCGATTTGGTCGTTGTGTTGGGAAACTTCAACTTGCCTCAAGTCACTTGGTGTAGTAGTGATAATTCTGGCTGTTTGATTCCTACTTCAACATCCGATAGAACTGTTGTGTTCTTTAACGAATTATTTGACTATAATTTAGTTCAATATAACCGTACCTCTAATTGTAATGGTAGACTGCTTGATCTTTGCTTTGACAATTTCCCCGAGATTACTGTAAATCGTTGTCCAAATTTTAGTTTACCTGAGGATCCTTCATAACAAGCATGATGGTTCGTTGAACTGCTCTAACGTTCCAAATCTAACATTCTCAAATAAATTTTATGATTTCCATAAAATCAATACATTACTGCTAAAATCTCATTTTCATATATTATGCTTGATTTCTAAGCTGGAAGTATTGAAAGCTTACTGCCATCGGTTTACCATACATTAAATCTAGCTATTTCTGCATCCGTTCCGATCAAGCAGAAAAAACAAACTTTTCAAAAAATTTTCGAAAAGTGGCTCCGCTTGCGACTATTTCTCTTATTCAGCTGCAAGGCATAGATTTAATTTCCTCAACCGCCAATATTATTGCAGATCATAAAATCCTCCCTGCTGGTTAATCCTAAATATTTTTAGAAGTTTGCCAACTCGAACATAAATCTCCATATGTCGCAGGTTTCTTTCAACGGGGCTGGTGATATTGAAACCTCAAATGTCTTTGTTGAATACTTCCGACCTAACTGAAAAGTACCCGTATCCGATAACTAATTCAGTTTCAATTCCTAACTTGGTCATTTCAGAAAATGACGTTTTAGAGGGGTCGAGCTCTCTATAATATAGTTGTGCGCGTGGTCCTGGTGGAATTCCATCATGTCTATTTAAATCATGCGCTGTCGAGCTACGTGGTGTTATTGCAAAGATTTTCAACCAGCCCTTGAATTTAGGTGTTTTCCCTTTGTGTTGGAAGAGTAGTCTCTTTATTCCTATTCACAAAAGTGGAACTAGACAACTCGTTGAAAACTACAAAGTGTGTCTTACCTAAACTGTTCGAGCGAATTGTTACTCAGCATTTGGCCTTTGCCATCAAATCGTATATTTCTCCATTTCAACATGGCTTTCGAAAAGGAAGATCTACGGTCACCAATCTGTTAGAGTTTACTTGTCATGTTTTCAAGGTCTTTTCTAGTAATTCTCGCACTGATGTCATATAGACTGATTTTAGTAAAGCGTTTGATGTGGTTAACCATAAGTTACTGATCTTCAAACTCAAGGACTCTGTCTTGCCTTTCTATTTAGTGAAATGGATACGCTCTTAGCTGCACAATAGATCATTCAGGGTTTTGTTTAACTTCATCACCTCGGATGAATTCCCCGTAACGTCTGGCGTACCTAAATGCAGCCACTTAGGACCCATGACCTGCCCTCGATGATTAAATCCAGCCAGATCTTAATGTATACTGATGATGTGAAACTCTTTTCTTCCTTTTCGATAGAATCGCAATCACATCAGCTTCAAATTAATTTAAATGATACGGTTGCATGGTGCTCGTTGAATTTTATGAAATTAAATCTAAATAAACGTAAGAAGCTTTCCTTCTCAAGAAGGAAGTCATTCATTACTCAGTATTTCATTGACTCGCACAAGTTGGAGGACGACGATTCGTTCACAGATTTAGGCGTTCTATTTGACCAAAGGTTACGTTTTAACTCGCATATTGAGCTGTCGTTAAGCAAAACTAGATCCGCGCTTGATTTTATAAAGAGGTGATCTAAAGAGCTTGATGATCCATGCATTGCGAAAAGGCTGTACCAGAAACCTAAAAGATGTCTCTCACTTGTTCTCAATATCGGATTATCTAAAGTCTATTAAAGCAAATTTGCTTAAAACGCTCGATTTACGTATGTCGTACTTAAGCTAACTCCCATTTCGAAATTCTCCTTTCTTTTTATTTCGAAAACGCAACTTTACGAAGTGGACCACTACACTTGCAACATTGATCTGTTCCTGTTGTGGATGTGCTTCTGTGCTAGCTGTGTACATGCTTTTTTTTTTTTCTTTCTAATTTATTTATATATGAATTATTATTGTGCTAGCTGTGTACATGCTTTTTTTGTTTCTTTCTACTTTATTTATACATGAATTATTATTGTAAGTTACTGTGTTTTTATTATTCTTTTTTCACATCTTCCTATATATCGTATACTAATTAGTATAAGATTTACTATTAAGATTTACTTGAATTCGGCTGTTAGTTTGGCTTAGTTGAATTTTATGTGTAAGTAAGTAAATACATAAATAAATAAATAAACCGCTTGATCCACTCTCGAAACATGTTTTTTGCCACACTGATATACAAGAATGCGAAGAGTATGTTCCCTGTTCCCCTGTTCCCTTGTCTATGCCTCATAAAATGTCGGGAAAGTTATAAAGAGTAAATCAGAAAGTTATGCACACTTTGCGGTGAACTCTTGATATCTAATGATGGATTAAATCGGCCTAGTTGTCGATGACACCTTTTGATACATTGACCTTCTAGAACACCATAGGAAATATCAAGTTTTAATTCAAAATCTGTTTTGATTGTCTGTAAGATTCCCAAATCATTTTTCTGCTTTTGAAATTTCTTTCACAACAACGAACAAAGGTACGGATATGCTGAAGTCGACCAAAATCTTATCTCGATCAAAAATATATACAATTTATGGCATGTTTGACCTGTACTAGTGGGATTTACGCAAAAAACAATAAATGAAATTTTAATTGTTCTTGTCAATGTGCCAGAAAGTAAGTGTGTATTAATCATTGTATAATTTAGAGGTGGGCATAAAGAAAGTCAATCGCTGTCTTACATAGGTTTCATATTTTTTGTGGGAGCCGTTAGATGAATTTCTCTTTTCTTTCTTCTCTCAGGGTAATGTTCGTTTTCTTTCGATCATTTTGATGACTTTCTGAAAATCAAACTCATCCTCCGCATAATATATTTGAACCAATTTGTTCCAAATGGAAATGACATATCATTGTTGTAATTTTCTAAGGAAATCAAATTTGCACAACCGTCAACTTTAAATGCTTTCAGCGGTTGGATGCTTCATTTGCAAGCACGGATATATACTCATTCACAAATGAATGTTAATCTACAATATATTTTTATCGTCGCTTAACTACATATATATATATATATATATATGCTTGCATATATATGCGAGAGAGATCAGAAAATTAAATCTGTTGACGTGAATATGGAATTAAATATTTAACAAACAACAGTCTTGAATGAAAGGTAGACCATATACAATAATGTGAAGATGCGCACATCATGGCAAAGTTCAGTTTGACGCCATGTAATGTAATCTGGGATAGATTGAAAGGCAATCGGCCATTATGAGTTGTTGTAATTTAGCAAGTTCGGCTTTCAACAACCAACGCGTTTAAAGACCAAAATTGAGGAAAAGCTTTCAGAATTAATCAGTCGTCATCATCCTATGCTAGAATGCATTCAGTTTTAATAGCTCGGCAAAAATCGAGATGGCTTAGGTTTGAAAAGTCTATCGCATCGTTGAAATCCTGTGTTATTCGGCTACTATTTGCCTTGCTCTCTGCAAAACTAGGTCAATAGAATAAAAGCAGCCTGTGCAAATTCAGATGTGCGTTTTCAAATCCCCGAAATTCTGCATTCATGCATCGAAAAAGCGGCATAACGTCGTCAAAAAAAATGGCACATAATTAGAATTTAAGAAAAATATGCGTGAATTTTAGTGGAAAAACGGCCCAACGTGTTTTCTCTTCTTCATTCTCTTCTCTTCTTTATCTGGTTGTTCGCGATCTACAAAAATATATTCGATTAAAAATATTTTCGATTCGCTTATTCCTTTTTATTCTCTTTAGCCATTACGTATGGGGATACGGCTGCGCATTAAGATATACCCATACACAGGCATAGATCATTTTCACATTTTTTAACGTTTTAGATGAACGAATTTCACTATAAAATCAAGTGTTTTATAAGCCTTAATCTATGAAATCGTAACAAACGTTTATACGACTGAAAGCTATGCGACACACTCTTCCATGGAAAGGTTGTAAAGAAGACGTACCAACTACGCAAACTATTTTTAATGATGTTGATGGAAAGAATATAATCAATTTTATCAGTTCAGCTCATCGATTCCACTAGCTCGGGCTAATACATGCTGCTACTTGTCCGATATCTACTTCTATTCTTCAATATGAAAAAGTTTTCCTTTTGGAAAATATATTCTATCTGTCTGGCATTGCAATAATAAGCGTAATCCTTTAGCCAGCGCACTTTGGATGGCAGATTGTATTCCTCTTTTTTATTAACAAACAGCACAGTTTACAAATTCAGCTTACGCAGCCAAAAACCTAAGCTTTCCTATGCATGTTCCTTTTTTCATGATTACCTAATTACTAATGATAGTCTTTAAGATGATTCATCAAAACTGAACGCAATAATAAGAGCACAGCACTTTTAGAAACATTAAAAATGATAACGAACTTATACAGAATTCTTATTCGTTTTCTTTGCTAGCATTACTATAAAATAAGGCATATACTGTGTTATAAAGAATATATGACGAAACTTTAACTTTATTACTATCTGCGCGCCTTTACTCTTTATCCAGATGTTAATAAAACCGTTTATTATGCAGTAAAAATTTATTAATCTACATAAGTCGTTACATATTCACGTGGTTTGGAGGCTTTTAACTTAGCTCCCATCAACTTTTAAATAATCTCATTGTCCTCATCAATGCCTTATCAGATCATTGGACGGAATATTCCGTGAAACGTTCTTTCTCATCATCACTTTTCTACAGGGTCATCCAAGTAAATTTTATCAATTAACAGTCTAGTTAGCAGAATATTATAGTTTAAGATGCGGAATATCCAACATTCATGTTTCACATCATTCTGCAACACCTGATAACTTTAAACAATGTTCTATTCTGATTTTGAAGGGAAGCTTGGATAACTAAGATTTAAGTGCTTTCTTGCTTGCTATTGAATTGTATTTATAATTAGTGGCAACACGATGTAATAAAAAATAATAATAATAATAATAATAATAATAGTAATAATAACATTCATAATAGCAAATCTAGGCGGGCATTTTTGACACCCTGTATTAAAAAATTCTTCAGCCAACAAAAAAAAAAAAAAGCAGAAAACGAAAACAATCAAAAGATTAATTTGGCGGTAAATAACAATGACATCTCTTATCATTATTGCTCTGTGTTATTAATTAGTTTCTCTTTTTTACTTACCGAAACCCAGCAGGCACATAAAAATCAAGGCCAAAAAACGATGGAGGCTGCTTGTGGGATTACAGCAAGCTGAGCTACACCCGACAGGTTCAAAGTCCAATTCATTATCTTGAGGACCTCGTCGATTAGGTGTCTGATCATTTTGTTCGTTCTCTATTATAGGTAAACGATCATCGGCCATGTTTAATATTTTGTTGTTGGACACCTATAGGCGTAATATTCAAATAATGGCAATCGTTTTCAAGACTATCAACTTTACAATATTTCTTTCCACATTTATTGTTAGCTTTATAAAAATGCTATTGTTCGTGTGCTTGAGGGCGTTGCGTTCTGTAATAAAAACGCATTCGTAGAAAACAACATCAATTTCTACGCTGATAGTGACGTTAAACGAGATTCCGTGCTTTGTGATATAAAAACAAAGCAACAAAAATGTCAATCAGGCGTTAAATGTGGACCGCGTTTGTTGAGATCCGTTTTGCTTGTTACTCATTTGATTTGTCAAACTAGGATGACTTTGTTGATGTCGTCTTATCTTGGTGCTCGAATGACCAGGAGATTTCAAGTCTGCTTGACCATCTAACGTAATTATTGCTTTTGTGGGGTAGATTTTTCTCTAATTATTGAGTTTTCTTTGTCTTGCAATGATGATCGAATTAATAACGATAACCTAACTGCGTGCAATGTATGACGAAATTGCCTGGAAATGAAAACAGAAACAACTCGAAATATTATCATGTTATGTACGTTTCTGTGATAGGAAATTTGAGAAGAACAACCATTTACAACTTATATTTTAATAATAAAAGATTTCTATTGGTGACTCATTCAAAAGTCTGTACTGAATATCGTACCTATGTGCAACACCATAAATTGAGATGCGAACAAATTCTAAAAGAACAATAATTGCAGAAAGTTAAAAATCATTAATTTTGACACTTTTCTGGCTAGCGACTGAAAAAGCGGTTTTTTAGAAGCTAAAAGACTTGCCCTGAATATCTGAATATTTAAAAACAAAGTGACGTTCCTATAAATCATAATATATTCTTCGGGAAGAAAGTAGTTATCCACATTTCGAAAGCAAATAGGAAAGCTTTAGTAACTTCATGAACAAAATGACATACACATATACATATATATATATATGCATATATAGATATGGATTTGAAGTCGCATACAGACTTTAAAGGACTACTCTTTTAACTTCTCTTTTAAATCCTATCTTTTCCGATATCTGAGAAGCTATGCGCACACTCACATGAATATATATATATATAATATATATATATATATATATATATATATATATATATATATATATAATATATATATATATATACATTATGTATAGAAGAAATGGTATAATTGAAAGATCATTTGTAGAATCTATCGAAACCGTCCATTGCTCTTATCTTCAATTATACACCGGTCTTTGTAATTTAATGTACAATGTCTACATTGTTTGTACATGACTTGTAGCTTTATAGAACTTTACAGCGGGGTAGCTCTTTTAAAGTGGACCGAACCTTTCGGTAATTCGAAGTCCGATTGAATTAGCATTTGAAGCAATCATTATGTTCGGTTCTGCAACGTTTTAATTTACAATTGTGCTAGCCAAGTTGAGCAGGTACCCAACCAATATCGTACATTCCCAATTATCACTTCACCCACATTTGTTTTTAAAAACTTTTAAAACTCGAGTTAATAGTTTTTGTAACGATACGTAATTTTAATTTTTGCCATATTTTCGCAAAAAACAAGCCTTTTAAATCATGACAACGTTTGTGACAATTCTAAAAATCTGCGATCTTTTTCTCGAGTGCTAGCTCACACATAACATCTTCAAATAAAAGTTGGGGTAACCTTTCCATCGATTATCGATTGCCTACGTATGTTGCACTCATTAAACATTTAAGAAATCAACAAGTTTTTATCGTTGTGCCTACATACACATATCAGTTTTAAAAGTTTTAAAAGACACTGTAATTATTGCAATATACGGAGTACATATAAATTGCGTTTTTTATTTAAATCGAAGCACAAAGAAAATAGAAAGGAAACATTGCACACAAAGCGTACGATGCAAATAAAGATAAATATTCGTCGATTATTTATGGTGAAAATTCATTCTCTTGTATTTCGTCTTCAAAAAATTTTTTGTACTTACGAATGTTATTTTAGAGTTCTTACTTATATGTATAAAACCTATCTTCTCAATTAAACACAGCTATTTACAACATTTTTCAAAACAATACGATTCTATGGGATGTTTTCTCTTTTTATTATTTGTTTTTTTTTACTTCTTTTGTTTTTATTTTTTCTTGCGTGTTGCCAGAAGAAAAAAAATTTCATAGCATCTCTCCATTTACTGTTTCTTATAATAACGTTGATATATATATGTTTGATAACTAAAATGTAACAAGCATTGTATTTTAAAAAAAATAAGGTAAGAACGAGACGGAAAGTTACCATTTGTTTTATATAAATTTTGTTTAGTCGGTAATGTTTTCCATTACCGTAGTAGGTATGCTTGATAGGTAAGTCGTGGTGTGTGATTGATATTTTTCATTTATAATTTGATGGGCTATGCCTCTGAAGTTTGAAATTAATATGTTCAGATTAGACTTATTTATATAACTCGAACAATCTTATGTCATTAATTCATCCAATATGAATGAACCTAGAATAGAATACAATAGATATCTGCTATGATAGCAGAAAACGCTGAAAATTTGAGTAAGAAATCATTTAGATTACTATTGTGAACGACACAAAAAAGGATCACACTGCTATGCTGCTATGGTAATAGAAAAAAGGAGTCCTAATAGCGCATTTTGACAGTATTTGAGCGAATTCTGCAGTGGAAATCTTCAAATCTACTTTAATGGCTTTTGTATTATTTTATAATTATACTTTTTAATTAAAAAAGATACGGGAGACAATAACCACTTTCACCGTGCTGACTGTATTAAAATGTCATGAGTAACATTTCTTAAATCTACGTTTTGAAATACACAGGAAATGACAGCCAGAGTTGCTTGTTAAAGCATCAACTACTGCGTTGTACATCCAAAAATTTAATTAATATAAGTAATGTAATTTAATTATAGCTTTTCACACTAAAAAGGGGGCATTAAAAAGTGTTCAAAATTGAAATTGACGGAGAAATTTTTTAGGTCACAATCGATTCAGTGATGAAGCTTAAGCCCGAATTCATTTTATATATTCCTCCTTAAGCATTCTGTATTTACTTTTGTTTTTTCTCCTTTACTTGTTTTATGAAAAATTTAAAATTTTGTACGTTATTGCCAGACGAAAATATCAATTTTTGTTAATAGAAATATCTTCCATGAGGTCTACTGCATAGTAGTAAATCTGCTGGAATTTCGAGTTTTTCTATGTCTACTATGCAGACCTGCTGTCGAAAATTGGGCCTCTAGCTTTTAATACAGCGATTGTTGTTAAAAATAAAAGCACATGGCTATGACAGAATGGGAATTAGATGCGCAGAAGATGCTCAGATGGCTTCGCGTGGAATCTTTGCCGGCATTTTCAAATCAAATATTCTACATGCTTTGCCTAATACTATACTGCACTTATATTTGTCATAATATATCAGAAATCAAACCTCGGTGCGGTGCAAATAGTTACTCATAGGCGAACACTTATGCTGGAAGTAAAGACGTGATCTAAATAAAAGTTAATTTTTTTGTCAAAACTTTATTATTTCTCACGTATTTTCGTCGTTCATTGTGGGAAGGAGCCTTGGAAATGGGCCTTTGCGGTCTACCCTAGATTTATATGTCAAACAGCCATATCGGGCAATTTTCATTATAAAGCTGTACACATTCCGCCTTATTATCATATGAAAGCTTATTTTTTATAGGAACTTCTATGTAGAAGCGGCAGGTCAATTCTATTCAAGTTATGCACATTTATTGTGAATGCCAAAATATTATTTTTGTACCAATTCTGGTCGAGAAATATTTTCAAATATATACTTTTTCCAAAATGGGAGAGGTGATAGTACTAACGGTCTGATCCAATCCAATCCAATCCAATCCAAAACATATTAAATTTCACCATATTGTATTAAAAATTGCGATCAGTAAGTTGATCAAGTTATTAGACGCGTATATAAATGAACGGACGGCCCGACAAATTCAAACTGATTCATAAGACGATTCAGAATGGCTCCGTACAATGGAAGATGAATTTTGTTTTAGGCATCATTTTCACAAATTTTACGTCGTGAGGGCATATCGAGTTGACCATTACACTCATGCCAGCCCAACATCCTACATTGTTTTGCGCAATGTTATTTAAACGCTTATTTTTATAAAAAAGGGTACACATAAATTTTCCAAACTCGTTTTTTATGGTAGAATCCTATTTTTTACCAGTTTTGTGGAGAACTGTCTCAGCTCTGAATCGGTACGGCACGGTTTGACTGAACAATAATTTTCAAACATCATATGAAGGGTTGAAATCGTAAAAGCAATATATTTCAATCCAAGGATAGCGGAACCGCGAATCATAGTCGCCACTGCATTTCTTAGTTACACGCAATTTACGCGTAACGGTCGAAGCGTCTTCTAATGTAGATTTTACAAATGGTGTACATTCTAAATGTATCCACATTTGCGAATATTATCTGTTACGTGCCAAATTTCAATAACAATCACAGAGGTGTTCAAAAGAAAGTGCCAGACAAAGCCCTACACCCCCATTTAAATAACGTTCGACTCTGACACCGGCACAAATCTGCTGAAATCGATGCGGAAATGATTCTAAATCGATTGGTTTAACTAAAGGTGGTCTATCTTTATACCTCTTAGATGTTGCATACATAAGGGCAAGACAATCCGGTGGTGGTGCTAAGGAGAAAAAGACGAGTTTTAAGTTTATCGAAAATTATATATTTACATTATATATATTTATTAAGCCTTAGAAAATGTCCGGTATTTTTATGTTTTAGTAGGTGCCCTGTTAAGGTTTCCTGTGGTTTTGCGATCGTAAACATAAATTACAATGTTGGCGACGAAAGCAACTAAATATTGAGAATATGTGTTATATGGAAACTCAAAGTATTTGTTATAAATTAGCGATACTTACTCGTGAGCCAACCTAAATAGAATACTTCCAGCCATACATAATCGCCATGACTTTTATCGACAATTAAGCCAGACAATATTGTTACAATAGCTAAGCCCAAATTTTGTATTGATTGGCAACTAACGTAAATAAGAAAAAGTAATAAGTAGGTAAGGATTAGAATAATATTTTGTACTTACAATCCATAAGCTGTCCCTAGTTGATACTCCGGTACAATTAAAGCTACTAAAGGCCATAGACTGGAGGCCAGTATCGAGTAAGAGAGGCCCATGATAACCATACCCACATAGGGATTTAACATTGTAAAAGTCAATAGCGAATGAGCGCCCATAGTCGAGGCGATGGCTAGAAATATCCAATCGACGTTATGGCCGGTTTTATCAACAATAAAGCCAAATAAAGGAGATGCAACGGCGGATATCAAATATAGAATGGAGTTGACGTTGTTGGCTTCCTCTGGTGGCAAATTGAATTTTTCCATAAAAAACCCTCTAAAAAATATCGCAAAATATGAAAGTCAAACATAATAGAGTAGATACATTCCATCATTCCAGCTTACTTGCCCAACGCTATAAAGGGAAAAATGCTGACATAATACGCTACACAAATTACAGATACCATCCAGAATGTTATTTTAAATGTAGTGATATCACTTAGCTTAGCTGTTTCGCCATTCGCATTAATATTGCGGTGCAATATGCGTTCAGCTCGTTTATCCATCCATCCTTAGAGGTGATTCATATTATTGAAATTCAAGGTTATATACATGCTTTTTACACACTTACCTAGTATTAGAGCGCACAATAGGGAGAACACACAAGTGGTGGCTGACAGAAGCATCACAAAGCCGATCGCATTATCTGGATAATATTGCTTCACGTAATCGTATATGGGCTGCATAACCCAGAAATTTACGGTGCTGCCCAAACGTGCTACGGACAATTGCAAACCGAAGACCATATTAAGTTCTTTACCTTTGAACCATAACACGGCATAATTGTTTTGAGCCACCGCAAGAGACTCTGCTCCGATACCAAATATAAAACGGCCAACTATCATAAGCCAAAATGTTTCCAGAATGCCTCCGCCAGCAAAGACTAGTTGTCCGGCTAGCAAAATAACCAAATAAATAATGGTACCTAACCGTACGCCAAAGACGCGATCAAGTAGGAACCCGCCCAAGAAACATAGCACAACATTAGGCCATGAATATATTGAATAAATTAATGTGAACTGTGTCGTAGTGATATTTAATTCATCTTTAAACACTTCTTGCAAAGCACCCGGATTGTCATAGCAAAAGTATGAACCTAAAAATAAATTGGAGATGAAAATGTTAGCAAACATGGAAAAGCCTATTTTCCTGGTGTTTTCTTTCTTTTAGTTTAACTGGATTCAACAGTCTTCATGCTGTCGTTGGTGTGTTCACAACCAACCTCAGCATGTTACTCAATTGAACAAAAAGAAAAAAAAATATCCCAGCAGAACAAGAAGAAATTTGTAAAATGAAGGATGCACTGTTCATTCAAACATAACCTAGAAATAAAAAAAAAAATCAAAAAATCTAAGAAACTTCAATTACTTTACTGGATTATGGGTCTAAAGTGAAACATACAGGCCTAATCCATTTCTTTTCTACAAACAAAAAAAAACTAAATAAATAACTGGATTCAATTTAATTTAGCCAGTTCTCAATTCAACTGCGAACCTCGGCTGAATCAGCCTGTTTAATATTGACAACAAACAACAATATTACTTACATTACAAAATTGATTTCGATTTAAGCATAACTTAAAAGTTGGAATTTCGATTTCTTTTAAGCATTCATTTTTCCATTTCATCTAAATTAAGAAAATAATTATGTTTCATGAACTTTACAATATGTTTGTAAACCTTTTTTAGGGGAACGGTGTTGGGTCGATAGAAAATGCCAGTTGTGTCATAAGATACCGAAATATATTTATTCATAATATGTTCTATACATGTTGTATGATACATTATAGAAGGTGGTTTGATGAATTGATTGCTAACATTTTGATTCGAGTCGGAACCGAATCGGAAAATGAGAATAAATGATAATAATCATTAGTGTTTTTACAAGCAACATGAAAGGGGGTAAGTAGCAGTTTTCTCTATCAAAAGTCTTTCTGTGTAAATAAGATCAGACCGCAAACCTCTGGAGCACCTTTTGAAGATATAACGCAACTATTCTTCAAGATTTCTTGCTGTGGATCTACTCAAGATGAAACCGTGTTGACATGCTTAAAAAATAGTATCAACTGGATGTGATAAACTTTTTGTTGCCAAGCTCTAAAAGCGCTTAGGTTGCACACTAAGCCTCTCCATAGCCTTATAGCTTTCTATGTCGTTTCTCCATCTGTTCTTTAAAATGGGAACAATGGAACTATTTTCCTAAGACTATTTCGGTCAGCGCACGAACACTGTTCTCGCACGAACATATATTGCCTGAACCTGAGGAGAGAGAATCCCTTAAGGACATTAGGCCACATCGAATTTTTGATTTGGATAAAATTTTCGTTGAAGAAAGTATTACACGACCGAGTGAAACTCGGTACTCCGTCTGTACTCCAACTGTGCGAGGACGCTATTGGAGAACATTCTCTCAACAAACTTTGAAAACACACAGCTTAGTTGTTCTTTTAGCATTCACGACTCCATAAATACTTTTCCGATTCCTGCTGAAGTTGATACTCGTTCGTTGTAAGTAGGATGAGTAGCATGTTCTCCTCAGTGTCACGAACTTGTTTCTCGCAATGGTATAGAATGGCAAATCTGTCAGGGAGTCACTAAAATTAAATTTTGGTTTTTTTAATAAAAGAAATGTTTTTTTTGACTTCCCCCTATAGTTCCAACTCCACTGCTAGATCGAAGAGAAGTAAGAAAATTATAGTCGGGTAACCCCCCATGCCTTACACCATTCCGGGTAGTACAGTCAATCATTCGTTTTCGCAACAAAAAACCAAAAAAGTTTTATGCACAGGGATACTTTTCATATTAGAGGTCGCTCAAAAGGTCAACTGGCGTGGCCCAAATTTAACGAACTTAAGTTTTTTATCGAAGATTTACTATTTTTCATCTGCTTCCGGCGTAAAAAGCCACGTTAGACCTTGGCGCCTTAGAAGGCTTCTGTATGTGGAGGGGTCTAGGAAATAGAAGAATGTGGACCAAACTCACTACAGTTAATTCACTATGGACTAACCATCATCACAAGACATGAAGAATTAGGCCTTTTCGGTGTAAAAGGACTTTACTATTTCGTAGTAATTTTCGTATGCCATGAAATCTAAACAATCGACCTATTTAATCCAAATTTAGTACACTTAAGCTTTATATCACTTTGCTCTTACGAACCAATTTGCATAACAAAACCATCAAAACCTCGTTATTTTTGCAATATAAAGGCTTATTTTTCATTAGCCTTCTTATACGGGATGGGATTCAAACAAGAGACTTGCTTGGTCCAAATTCTGTATGGCTAATTTTTATTTCAAATTATTATTACGCAATTTTCACCAAGAAATTATTAAAAATTACTTTTACCGAATAAATATTCAGCTTTCCAAGGAACGATAATAAAATATGGCGCCCAAAATTGGCGCGTATCCGATCCATATATTTCATATCAATTTGCGATGCCGAAATAATATAAGTCAGCGGGCTTTTGATGAAATTCTGAAGCCTACTATATTTTTACATGGAATGACTTTTCAAGACAAGGGGTTATATGGCGGAGGCCGATCGCAAGATGCCAACTTTCATACAGCTCATATTACCTACTCTATCAGCTCAGCGTCACAACTCTATTAATTACAGATCTATCTTTTTTAAGCGGACGACCGCGAAATCTGCAGATGATGTTTTTGCCGCAATTACAATTTTCACAATACGAAAAGCGCATACTTCGAACACCCTTTTCCAAACGACATTCGCGATTAAGGAATAATTAACAGAAAGCATTTAATTATCGAAAAAGCTCTTATGGTATTTAGTGGTTTAGATGGAAAAGTGAACGTTTTATTAGGCGGAAATTCTCTTCATCGATTACCTCACGTTAATGTGTTCCCTTTAAACATTTATTAATTAATAATCGTGAATACTGGTGTGCGTTAAATTTATTTGTTTCAGTACACGATCCACTCTGAGTTAACAAAAGTTGTAATTACTAGAAGCCCCACATGTGTAATTAATTAATAATCGTGAATACTGGTGTGCGTTAAATTTATGTTCTTCAGTACACGATCCACTCTGAGTTAACAAAAGTTTTAATTACTAGAAGCTCCACATGTGTAATTAATTAATAATCGTGAATACTGGTGTGCGTTAAATTTATTTTCTTCAGTACAGGATCCACTCTGAGTTAACAAAACTAATCGAGCATCGAATTTGCGTCTCTGAAATTGTTTATAAGTAGAGCTATTGCAAAACGGTCTGCGTATTTTTCCTGCACCATTTGTTGCCAATATCAAGCTCAATTTCAATCGTGTCAGCTATCCTTTTTGCAATCGCTAAACTATTTGTAGCTCCAGGTGAAGGAACATTTCGGCAGTGTATAACACGTTTGGACAAAGCGCTGGAGCCAGTACTTCTATGGAGAACAAGTTCTTTCACCAAACTACCGTCTGGGTTCACATTGTGTGCTTCAACACCTGCCTGTGCTCGTTTTATATCAGATATCTTCAGTTCACGTATTAATTTTTGAAATTGATCGACTTGTGAATATAAGTAAATAAATTTCCTAACTTCTTCAAAGCCTATTGTACAATTTTGCGACACCATTTTAATAAAGCCAGGGTAACGTAAAGCGCTGAATAACTCGATGATATTAGCGTCGCGCCATCTAAAAGAAAGTTTTATTTCAATTACAGACACCGTTAAATTGCCCAATAGGAAAATACTTGTAGCTTTCTCTTCCCGGGGACAAAAGCGTGCTTGGTCCATACAGAATGGACTCATCCATGAGCGGCGTAAAATGTGGCACCAGGAATGATAAACTAGTTTTGGGCACAGAGTAAATAATGCCTTTGATCATATGTTGTTTTTCCTGAGCAATCAAGAGTTGCTCACTCCTAAGAGGAATTGTTAGCGGTTCCCGTGAGCAGCCAGTTTTTTTTGCTATCAGATCAGATTGCAGACCGCCACAAGTTAAAACATTTGTTGTGCGCAAGATGTCACTATCAAGGCAGCCGTGCAGACTAATTGGATATTCTGCGGCTTTATCACCATTGGTTTCGCTAAATTTTGTAACCTTAAAATCAAGAACTATCTCGCCATTATTCGCTTTAAAATCCGAGGCCAAATTTTCGGTCACCTTCACCCAATCAACTATACTTGTTTCCGGACTCCACAAAGCTTTAATCCCACGACAAAAAGGCTCTATTTCTCGAATTTCATCTTCATTGTGCAATAATTTTAAATTTGGTATCCCATTGGCCATTCCGTTCTGGTACAACTCCATAAGATGTCTTACTTCGTTTACATGTGTCGCGACGATTAATTTTCCACATTTTTTATGGGGTATCCTCTTTTTATCTAAATAGGCACAAGTTAAACGATAGCCTTCACCGCACAACTTGGCATTCAAACTGTCGGGCTTGAAAAAAACCCCTGTATGGACAATGCCGTTAGTGTGACCACTTTGATGAACGGCCAAGGAAGATTCCTTCTCCACAATAGCTATTCTTAGATAAGGATGACGTTCAAGCATTTCTCGCGCTGAGGTTACACCCACAATGCCGCCACCTACTACTATTAAATCATAATCGCTACAACGAAGACATTGCAGTTATTTTCAAGTGAATTAGTCATTAGCTAATAAATATACTTGTTTGGTTGCTGTGCGTTTATGTAGCGTTGTTGCGATAAAATCACATTGGTGCTGCGGAGTACCCTTTTAGCGCAGCTTATTAATTTAGACATTTTACTCTGATAATTTTATACGCGAAATTCCCATTTAAAGAACATTTAAAGACTCTGAATAACGTAGACGCTTAAATTAACGCACATCCGCTTTTGAGAAAAACCAGCGCGTGCAGCCAAACGAATTTAGCGAAAGATTGCCGCTTAGTTCTTTTTTTTTCGATTTTTTAGACAATCAAAAAGTAATATAATTTCTTTTTTCGACTAAACAATAACAAAGCAAACAAATAAATAAGAAAAACTACATTTACAACATACTCTATACTTCTTTTTTTTATTAAAAAATTTTCATACAAAATATTTAACACTACATCTACCACGAGGGCCAGTATATGGCCTTTTGGTACTTTTGGCCTTGGAAAAATAGTCGTAAAGTTCCAATATTTTTGATGAATGGAATGACAGAAATATAAAATTTGGCAATTTAATCAGTCACGGCGGAGGAATAAGAAGTTTTAAGAACGGCTAGTTGGGTAAAAATCTGATCTGTGATTTACATTTCAATAAACGATCGCATAAGAGCAAATATAGGATTTTTTTTATAATGTCTCCGTAGTAGTGCATAAAGAGCTATGCAAAAAATACAAACTAATTGAAGGTAATAAATGCAGCTGAAAAACATGCACAAACTGACTTACATAAACACCTAAAAATATAATTCGCACAATAAAAAAATCTTCTAAGAATCTTATACTAAAACGGTTGGGCAGCGCTTTCCAGTCTCCATTGGGCAATCGATACTAAAGAGTAGTCTTCGCTTAATTCATGCCAAGCTCAATATGTAAACTGAAATGCGATCTTTAGTCAAATACTACCCCAAGTCGAAGAGCGCCTCTACACTTTCCAAGCTCTACGAATCTATAAAGTATTCCGTAGACATTGTATTCCTCTTTGCGGATGAGAGCGTCTTACACTTTTTGAACTTGAGCTCCATAAAGTTAAACGAGCACCATACAGACAAGTTGCCTAAATCAGATTGCAGGCCGCATGAGTACGTTTCCACATAGAAAGAAGAGAACAGTTTAACATCATCAGCATAGATTAGTTCATAAGTTGACTTAATCACCGTAGAAAGATCATTTACAAAAAGGACGAGTAGAATGGGTCTAAGCGGCCGCCCTGCGGGACCCCTAAGGTCATAGGAAAATCGCCAGAGGAATTGAACAGAATTGAACAGCACTTTAAACGATGCATTATGCAGATAGGGCGATGCTCACTTCAATAGATGTGCGGGCAAACCTGACGACTCAAATTTGAAGGGCTGTAACTTATGACTGCACTTAATACGATGACGTCTTACTAAAATCCATCCAAATCCAACGTTCGCTTTTGAGGCACATGAAAATGCCTTGAAAACATGCAAAATAATTCTAACAGGTTCGTAACAGTTGATCTGCCCTTAAGGAAAGTATGCTGAAAATGGAGAGATAGACGTTTTGATAGCGAATACAATCGTCTAGAGTAGCTCCGTCATACCTGTGTAGTTCTCGACTAGCTGTCTATTCCCAATCTTATGTAGTGGAATCAAATAGCAGCTTTTCCAACATAATGAAAAGACGCCCGTTCGAAACGAAAGATTAAAGATATTAATGATCGCAATAAATTTGGCACATGGCAAAGCGATAGTTACAAAATCTTCCCATTGTGAAAAGAAAGGCGAATTTAAAACCTTTGCAGTCCCCTTTGAGCGACAGTAAGATAAAGATGTGCACTTCGAAGTCCCCTTACAAGAATAACCTAAAAATCCCGCTACAAACTGAAAATGAAATCTGGTTAGTGGCGTGAATACTGGGATTTTGCCAGGTGCATTCGCAAAACTGAAGAAAGAAGAGAGAAAACTGATTAATAAGTAAGTTCTTCACTCAGTCTACGGAAAAAAGTATCGTTTTTTGACTTATTATACCCTACACTAGTTGCAGTACAGGGTATATTAAGTGCACACAGAAGGATTTAAAATAGACGCATCTTTTATTGTAACGATCGATTCAGGATCAAAATCTGAATTGATCTAAACCTGTCTGTTCGTTTGTCCATCTGATGTCTGTCCATGTAAATTTGTGTTCAAGCTGCATTTCGCAATTCTTGAGATATTCCGATGAAATTTGGTACAGTAATGTGTTTTGATCCAAGGATAGACGCTATTGAAAATAGTTCGAATTGGTCCACTTTTTCGAACGGTCCCTATATAACGCCCTATTTTGAAAAGTCGTTATATGCAAAAAAATTGCAATTTTCAAAATATCTCAGCAAAAGTGGCTAAGTACTACAATTTGGGCATTCTTAATTGGTATGGAAACTTTCGACAGGGTGGGCAATTTTTGGGCCCCCTCCTGTATCAAAAACTGAAGTTCACTCGACAAAAAGGTATAATTTTCAATGCTGCATGAAGAAAATTATATCATAATAATAATTTAACATAAAAAAATTAAATATATCAAATTTTGACCTTCTCGGCCTATTTTTGGGTCTTGCCCTATGTAAGAATTAAACTTGTACTACATTCGATTGCGTTTTGGACCCGCTACCACATAAGTACGCACTTGAAAAATTTGCCTTTATATAGAAACAAGATATAATTTTTGTGTTCTATAATAAAAATAAGAATTGTGTTAGACAATGTGTTGTAGAGTTTTTAAAGGTCGGCCTTGCCCGACTGTAATGTTCTTATTTCTTTTTAAGTAAGACATTTTTAGTGTACGATAGGAGGAATATATAAAACTATCTATTTATTTAGGCTATATGATGAGTAAATATTTTTTATGGTTTGTTTGACGCCTGCTCTGGAATCTAACAAAATTCAAAAAGATTTAAAACGAAGTTATTAATTCTGAGCAAGTAGGCGTAGAGATAATCACTTGAAATATCAGGTTTGATATTAGATACGATTTCCGAAAAAGAAAGCGATTACCATTTTGATTTTATGGACATCAAGCTTGGGCAATGAACGCATCGAATATTAAAATATGCAATTTTGGATGAAAAGTTCGTTGGACTTTGTTTCTTGGAGTTTCGGAGCCACGGATGCGGCAGTATTACTTATTTACGCGCCCAGACAGCTGCAAATGAATTTCATTTCCCTTATGAATTTCAATCATCGATTTATGCATTTCCAGCGTGAATGTTCGACCAAATATAGATTCATATAAAGAATTCCCCCGATGGTAGTTGACGCTACTTGTAATAAAGAGCATGTATGGCATGTAACATCCAAGACACCCTTAGGCCGAGCGTATGTTCCGTGTGTGCTTGTCCGTCCATTTGCGCTATGTCCGCCGATATACTATTGCGTTTTATCTTAAAAAAAATTTGGTCCTGACTGCGCTGTATTGTGTGAAAAGTCTTTACGCGAAAAAAAAAGTAATTTGACATATAAGAATGGAAAATTTGGATCGGATTGGGATATTTTGAAATCTCTTCCAAATAGACCCCCTTACAAAAAATGGACCTTTATATGACAACAACGTTGAATTTCTGGAATTTAAAAAAGGCCATTGGTCCACAATAGCATTTTGGCATATAAATTTGCTGCGGTGTGTTTGGACTGCAGAAGCCTATTTTTGAAGCACGTTTTCCATATAAAAGCCTCTTGAAAAGTTAGTGTTCTAATAGTAACAGGCGCTAATTTCGTATATTTTTTGACGGAAAAGGTGAAGAATTGTAAGTTCTAAGATTGGAGTTTTATTCCTGCAAAGAAATATTTGCACTAGGCTAAGTGACATATTGCGTTTACAAGTGGGGATAGTCGTTTTTATTTGTCTTTACCCATGAACTGTCATCGCAATGATAGTTGTGGACACGCTTAAGTTTAGAAAGTATTTGCGCTTTTCAAAAACAAAAATTTTGTCTCCATATTCAACGTACACGTTCACTTCGTATGAGTTAAGCGCTGCTTTCTGCTTTAGATCTTTTGCTCTCACATTTCATTTTACTAATATTTAACTCAATGACTAATCAACTTGATCCTAATCGGCTTAGTTCATGTTGTGTGCCGACAACTTGTTGTAGCATTGTATGTATTGAACGGGTAAACAAGCATGTCCATTGTATCACAACACCTATAGAAATGCGTTCAAGCCTTGCGTTTGTAATTCCAATTCTCATCTCTAAACGTCAGAACACCTCAAAGCCATCATTTCGTGGCCTTCGCACATATAAAAACAACAAAAACAAATTTCAAATTTGGTCAAATTTTATCAACATATTAGAACGACGGGCCAGGAAGACCCCTGAAGGATTTGACTGTTACTAGCGAAATCGTGCATATACTTGGGACGACATTTTCAAAATTATAACTCTTCGAGAGCCCATCGTTAATCCTTTGTAAGAAAACTTTCAACTTTCAGTGAAAACGTTGCAGCGAGTACCGTCGTACCTGGAGTATTCATCGGTCCTGATGAAATTAAAATAACATTTACAGCCATAAATAAGAAGAAAGCCACTCGACTGTCGGTATTCGCCGAATACAATAATAATTTAAAGGGCGCACGACATAGTCTTCGCAAAGAGCATTTCTCATTTTAACAGATACTGAAAGTTTTTAACGCAATTCAAATTCGAAAAATATTTCGCTCGAATTCGATGAGAAACACTGCTCGCATTCCACATCCACTTACATTCAAAAGCTTAGCCTGAAGTAATATAAAGGAAAACGCAAACGAAAGTCTGACCCAAATTTCAGCATTTTATCTTGCTTTTTATACATGCGGATATTCAAAAAAAAATATGCTTCAAATTGGCCCATTTTGATAGAAATGCGTGTGCGCCAAAGGCACCTCAAAAGTTTAAGAATTGAAATTGACCCACTGACCATTTTGCAGTTTCAGAGTTAAAAGAGCAAGTAACCGATTTTTATTTGAAGAAGTTTACTTTAGATATGCACTCTATCTATCTACTTATATAGTAAGCTGATTTCTTTAGATAACGTGTTTTGGCTTGTGGTCTTTATTGGGTACTTCTTCTTTCACAAGATCGGGAAGGTTGCGAGTATGATTTGGAAAAGAAACGGTGACTAGAGCAAAAAAGAAATAAGGCCGAAAACTTTCGAGACAAATCCCTTCTTCTGGTCCCTTCATAATAATATTGCGCAAATTAATTTATGGAATTTTTTTGTTTTGTTGGTACTATTAAGGAAGTAGCAAATAACGCCTATTGAAATTTTAGGTTAATTACTGCAAATCCGTCTTTCCTTCTAGATGAGATGTCGATAATATAATTTACGCTTTGGATAGAAATTTGTTAAACATCTTCGTAAGCTGCTTACATCTTCGAACAGGTTTGCAAATTTTCAAACTAATTTCCATCAACTTCCAAATAATTTCATTATCTTCATAAGCTTTAATCAGGCCATTACACAGTGTTGTATATAAGAACAAAATCTTTTTAGTACCCTTAAGCTTAGATTGCTACCATATACTTAGATAATATTCACTAACTAGATTTCTGTTCAGAAAAGAACTAACGTAACATATACAAGGCTGGTACTTAACACGTTATATTCAAATAATTCAAATAATATAAAAGATTCTGTTTTTATACGCCGACCAATTACAGGGAATATATTTCTTCAGGGACACTATGCGTAACAAACAAACCTATTGCGTTAAAAAAAATCAAGGTTAATTAAAAGATTAACGCGACGATAAATAACAGTGACACTTCTTATCGCAACCGCTACGCTTTATTAATTAACGTTACTTTTTTACTTACCGAAACCCAGCAGGCACATAAATATCAAAGCCAAAAAACGGTGAAATCTGCTTGCTGGGTTGCAGCAGCCGACAGGCTTAAAATCCAATTCTCTATCCTTATCCTTATCTTGAGGATCTTGTCGATTAGGTGTCGAAACATCTTGTTTCTCGTCTACTATAGGCAAACGATCATCGGCCATGTTGAGTATTTTGTTAATGAATATCCGTAGGTATAATACTTAAATGACGTTTCCGAAACTACTAAACTTTCATAGTTTCGCTCTATATTGATTATTGACTTTATAAGAATACTTATTGTTCGTATGTCTGAGGGGGTTGTGTTTTACAATGAAAAAGCACAAGTTTATAGCGGAAAAGAAATCAGTTTCTACACTGATAGCAATGGAAAACGAGATTCCATGTTTTGCGAAATAAAAACAAACTACTGAAATCCGCATTGTTTGTTACTTATTCAATTTGCAAATCTTATCTTCGTTCTTGTATGAGCGCAGAGGTTTACGTTTGCTTGACCATCTAATGTAATTGTTGCTTTTGTGGACTCAAAGTTCTTTTTCTAATGTTATTGAGTTTTCTCTTTTGCTTTCAACTTTTTCTTTTTAAGTTTTGAATGCAAGGGCTATCGAATTAGTAACGATAATCTTACTGGGCGTAAAGTATGACGACATGGGCTGGCATTGAATATACGAAAAGAAAAAAAAGTAAAACGCTTAATACATTGACGCTCACTTTAAAATCATTAAGTATTTGCAAAAACACACTTCTTTTTTTTGTTCTTTAACACTAAGAATATAGGACTGCTATAGATGTCGGGTGCATCTACAAACACACGCAGTGGGTGTCTACAGACCTAATTTACGTCAATGTTCCAAACTATTTTCAAAAGCGTTCGTCCTATGGCCAGAGGTTGTGTCGGCATTCATCAAAATATCTCAAAAACGGTCTATTTCAAGTCCTTCTGAATGTTGCGTACATTTTCACAAACGTATTATAATCTTGCACCAAAACTGGTGAAGGGTGCAACGAAACTTTTATGACAGCTGATAGAATATTGAGAAAAACAACCCCCTACAAGTTCGATTTTAATAAGAAAAAACTTATATCCATAGCTCGTCGAAAAGTCTCTATACAAATAAAGACGCGCAGAGGTTATGTGTGTGTGCAAGATTATAGCTGAGTTCAAAGAAAGCGAATTCGACTGAGTGGCCGAGTAGACAAGAGTCTCGACTAACAACTCAATGGTCGTGGATTCAAATCTCAAGTGCGGTAAAGACTTTAATAAAAATCCGAAAGCCTTAGAAGGTAGTGCTTTAAGACTTTAGTCTTAGAATTTATTCTGTGGCTAAATTTATAATAATAATAATAATAATAATAATAAAAGATAGTGAGCAGTGCAAAAAATTAACAGCATTGGGATATTTTAATAAGCAATAGATTTTTCAAAACTGCTTCAGTTTTGCCATTGTCGTAGTGCAAAATTTGACAATTTCCCAATATTTAAAAGCACTATGTTATTAAACCAAGAATATTTACGCCATTGTGCAAAAAAAAAAGTTTTGAAGGAAAAAAGGCTGCTCAAAAGAAACTTTTCAAATAGATGTCATGCCAATACTCGCATTGAAGCAGATATTGCATACTAAAAATTTCAACCTTGGAGAGTAATCTGTTCTTTTTCCCCTTTTAATTTACTAATCGAGGGCGTTTTCTCACTGAATGTTATGCTAGCCAAGATAAATATTTGCACGAATTTCCAGATCGACTTTCCTTTAAAATTGTTACTTGTCGGCTGTGAATCACTTTGCATCTCACGCCCACAGAGCATGTTTTCTTGCTAAACTTTCCTTTAAACGATTCGGGCAGACATTCATACTCACTGATTGAAAAAATTCGTATGGCGTTCCGCCACAGGTTACTTCTTTTAAATTTATTTCTTTAAACAACCCAAAAGTTTACTTGCTTCCATTTTACTTTAATTTTCCCATAATTGTTTTTCCTATACTTGTTGTTTATATATTAAATGTTATGTTAATTTCCTTATTTTTGGCTCTCAAAGCAGATGTTCTTGTTTTTTTTGTATCAAATAATATGGTAACACGACTTGTGATTGTGTTGCCACTTAGGATTTATGTGCAAACATAATAAGTGCTTTATACGTTGTGCGTTGCGCACGAAATATGAAACTAAAATTGATTGCGTATATAAATTGAAACATAGCCAAACGTATTGTTCGCAGTTAATAAGCGCAGTACACAAAAACCAAGAAGTATACGACGAAAGCTTACCAATTTTTCGGAGTGAACTGGCAAGAGAAAAAGATTGGGAAGATATATCCAAGGAAGTCCAAGAAGTATAACATAAAAAAATTGCAAATGATTGAGTGACACTTCTATAAATTTTGAACGAAAAGTGCAAAGTGAGGTGAAAGTCGGTGAAAGACGGCTATACAGAGGACTACAATATCATGCTACTCCAGACGGAAGGCTGAAGATACGATATTTTTGGAAATAATGTTCAAATTTACCGATGTGGATGTATGCAATATGAACTTGTGTTATGTGTAACTAGAAGCTAGGCTAAAGTTTTTCGCTGTCCGACTAGCTCAACTACACACACATTTTTTGTTCTTTTTTTCTGCCTTTCCCTCCTTCCCACCCTCCATACATATATTAGAGTGGCCCATAAGTAATCAATTATTTTCGCAAGATACCATTTCTCATTAGTCCTGCGGCAACCAGACAACTGTACGCATACTTTTTTTTGGTGTTATTCTTCAAGCAGTTTGTTAGTAATTTATTCCCAACAATATAAATTTTTTTGTAGCCCTGCAATAAAATAGCGGACTTTGTACCTTCTGAGAGCCATATTCGTAATTGTGTATTTTTCCATTTTAACGCCGGTTTAAGTGCCACGGAAGCAACAAGCAAAATTTGCGACAAATATGGAGATGTGGTGAAGGTCAACAAGTGTCAACGTTGGTTCAGAAGACTTGCTGCAAGTGATCAAGTCAATTCGAAAACGACGCCTTAAAATCTCTAGTGGAGTCCGATCCAAGGTTAACTATACAGGAACTATCAAGAAGCCTTGGGTCTACCTGGTCCACCGTACAAAGGCATTTAAAAAAAATTGGCAAGGTACACACACAAGGTAAATGAATTCCACACCTGTTGTCTGAGGCCAATAAAAATCTTCGGCGAACAATTTGTAATTCCATGCTCACCAGACTAAGCAGAGATCCATTTTTGTCTGGGATCGTAACTCGAGATGAAATATGAATCCTTTATGATAACATAAAGCGATCGAAACAATGGTTGTCTGCAAACGGGAGACCTCTTCCAACCCCTAAACCAACCCTATCCCTGAGGAAGGTGTTATTGTGTATTTGGTGGGATTGTTCCGGTATAGTGCATAACGAATTATTGAAACCTGGGGAGAGAGTTACTGCTGACCTGTATTGTCAACAATTACGGCTACAGTCCGCACTCATAGAAAAAAGACCAGCTTTAGCGAACAGAAAAGGTGTGATACTCCAACAAGATAGTGCCCGTCCTCATGCAGCGAAGATTACTCAAGAGAAAGTTAAGCAGTTAGGCTGGGAACTTCTACCGCACCCTCCATACTCCCCAGACCTAGCACCGTCGGACCACCATCTGTTCAGGTCACTGGAGCATTCGTTACGAAATAAAAATTTTAATTTCTTATCCGATGTCCAAACGCACCTTGAGTTATATTTTAAGTCACGCCCACCTCACTTTTTTAAGAGGGTCCCCCTAATGTGTATCATACCAACAAGAAAATTTTTTTTTGGTCGAGAATAACTAAACCTGTCCGCAAGTCTCGTTGTCCGTTCGTCAATACCCACGACCACTTTCCTATGCTCACACGCACACTCACATATGTCCCGTCTTCGCGGAACCTGCAGAATGCTTAGTTTGTCATTTTTTGTCCTTTTTTTTGTAATTTATCAATAAAGAAAATATTTATTTTCTATTAATACACAATTCGTGTTTTAACTGCTTTTTTGACACATAAAACTAGTGTCAGCGATATTTATATTTGCTGAATCATATATGCAAACAAACAAGCAAATCATAGGCATTAACCTAAAAGCTACATAAATATCAATGTATAAGAATATCTAATACAAACCCAAACACCCCATCTGCGGTGCAATTAGTCGATGACTCGAGATGGATGGCACACTATCAATACTTTCCGTATCGCAAACAATCATATATACCATTCCACAAAAAGAAAAAAGTCAACACAATGATCAATGTGCTCCTTAAAACTCTCAGCTCGATGATGATCGACCCACGCAGGCAGCATTCAAGATCTTTTCCCCCACCAAACGTTGATAAGAAGAAGGTTGTCGAAGATGTGCCAATGCCAACGGTACGATTAAAAAGTTATGATGCAAACCCACCATAAATAGCGCCACAAAACGGTATATTGACGGCAGACAATGAAGGCAGTATTGCGACCAAAAATATTAGAAGAATGGTCTAATGTGCCCCTAATGTAGCGCAATGGAACAATTGAAAATGTGAAGATTAATTTCAGTTTGCACGCAACTTCCATTTTTTTTTTTAATCCCTTAACATTCTCTGTTTGTGTTAAAATATTTTCACCCTTTCCTTTCTCTTTTTATTCTCTTCCGAATCAATTCGATTTTAAATACATTTTTATTTACAAGTCGCGTTAAAACACGCGGTTAAAACAAACCGTCATTTACGCTCAATTCGTAGACATACCATCTACATGTGTTTATCAATAGCGTTTATTAGTTTTATTGTTCAAGTATTTTTTTTAATTTTATGTCATTTATTGCGTAAAATCTTGGTTGAAATTCATTTTACATTCTTCAGCCCTGATAATAGAATTTTGCTTTTAAACACTTCTCGATCCAAAAACAAAGTTTGCATATACGGATACTGTACATATTTTATTCAATATTTTTCCTTTTGTCTATTGTTTAAATTTCACTTCGCTTTGCTTTTTGGTTTTGTTTATTACTAGATTTTCGCACAAAAAAATTGTAATTTAATTTATATATTCTGATTTTATTCTTTTCTTACGAGCACATCAATCTGTAATCATTATTTTTCTTCCAACTTTAAAGACTTGGACTCCTCAACTTTTGTTCGCACACTTGCTATCTCTCATTCTGACTTTGGACTTTGTTCTCTTTTCATAATTCTCTCTCTAAGTAGTGCTACTGCGCGAGCGGAGAATTATGAAAAGAGTCCTTAATTAACGGAATTCCGTTATTATGAATAGCTCCACTCTATTTGTGAAATGCATGGACAAAGCCGACCGACGGACAGCCAATACACACTTTTACGTTATAAATGAATGTTTTACTCTTATAATTTTCTTTATGAACGAAAATTTATTGTTTGAAATAAATGAAAATATTATTGTTGCCATTTACTTAAGTAGATAAGCTTATAATACATATTATAACAATTTTTATAAAATTTTTGTAACAATTTTTCAAAGGACCACGCCACGTAAACATTGTTACCAGCATTGGAATGAAGAAAACGAGGTTAAAAGCAAGGGTAGATAGGCGAACTTCACAGAGGCAGTTTCGTAAAGCAAAAGAATTGCTGAATGTGAAAGCCATAGTTTAAATTAACAAAAATGGCATTTGCTGCTTGTTCTTCACACCTTATAACGGAGTAAAAATTAAAACTCCGAATCGATTACCATAAAGAAAAGTTATATTAGTACACAGAGCTGTAATGAAGCAATCGCATCTTTATCCTTCATGCGTACATGCTACACCCAGAATAACATCATTTCTGTTTCCCTACGCCGTGCTTAACCTTCCTTAATATATATACCCACTCTACTAGCTGCATTTGCATACGCGATAATACACATCTTTTCATTATATATAGTGCTTCATTTGTCTTTGCGCTTTAGGGCATTAAGTCCAAACTTATCCCTTATCCTCATGAATATACATACCCTTACATTATATCCTTTGTTTTTCTTTATCAAACAAGCCAGAGTGGAAGCACATCGCGGATGACTTCGAAGAAGTTTGGAATTTTTCACACTGCGTAGGCGTTATAGACAAAAAAACGTGTCAATATTGCGCATCCTGCTAATTCTGGTTCACAATATTATACGTATAAAGGTGACCTTCTCTAATATGTTACAAACATTTTGTAAAATTTTCGTTTTTTTATGGCCGTACTCAATAGTTCTGCCAGCAGTGTGCAACGCACACTAGACTTTTACGGCAATTGACGTAGGAACTTACGAGTCCCAAGGTGACAGCGTTAACGAAAGAAAGTTAATAAAATTCTCATATAGAAATAGATAGCAATATACTTTATGTAATTTTACTTATTTAAAAAAAGAAAAATGTAAATGACCACTTTAAAATTTTATAGCGCTTGAAACAAGAACCATGTGATTGCGTTTTGTTTTCACGCAAATACATCACTGTTTTAAACGTCAAATATGACGCACGCACAAGTTTTAAAAGCTTGCCAAAAATTTGGATTCATTCACAAGGCAATGCAAATTGTATCAATTCGTGTCCCACGAAAACGTGTTATGCAACTGGTGTGCACAGTAGTTCACTACTCACATAGTGCTGAAATCTATTTGTCAACACAATACTGTAACCGACGGCTGTAACAAGATCCGAACAACTACGGTCTTTCTTTAGTTGCTCAGCAGCCTACCTGTAAGATTGGACGCTTATGGAGTACTTTTAGACTTTTAGATTTCAGAACAGTGTGCGTGTTCCTTACCTTTGCGTGTATGCGTGTTACCTTAGCCGCTCGAAAGGAAACCTTAGCTTTGTAGATTCTCAATTTATCCTTTCTTTGCTTATTCGCAGTGGCGTCCTTAAAATAACAGTAGCGTGTGCATTTTTACTTTATAAAATTTCGGTGAAACGAAACCCTAGCCTTGTTGGTAACTCTTGCCCTGTCCATCCTAAATAGAGTCTTTTAAGTAACAGCTTCTGTATGCATCGTCACCTTATAAACTCTCGCCTCAAAAGGACATCCCAGTTATCAACTATCGTGGCTGCCTATTAACATATGTTAGTTTTTTCTCCTCCCTTCGTCACAACGTAAACTTCCGGGAGAGAATAGTGTATCCTGCATATCACAAGCCTACTGTTCTTCAGCAGTCTCTGAAAACAATAACGCTTTAAGGCTACATATTATCCTGCTAAATTCTGTCAACATTACGTATTATAACTAAAAACACGTGTCATTTTAATTTTATCAAGAAATTTCTTGGCAAGAACTACTGGAAAGAGCTAAGTGATATTACAACTACAGATAACCCCGTTTCATAACATAAATCCATGCTTCTTCTTCTGGGAGTCAGTGAATCAACAACAGATCACTTGCTGAGTTGAGTAAATAAACAAATTAAATAAATTAAATAAATTAAAAATAACTTATCTCTATTTCTACTTCTACGTTTTTTTGTTTTCGTTTACATGCAACACCATATAATGTGCCAATTCCCAAAGAAAGTCGGCAATAATGCATCATTGTGTCATGCCCCTAAGGAGGTCAACATAGTAGGCTAAAAATTCTTTGAAAAATAGTCCGTAGGAATGGTCCCAGGATCAACTCTTGTGTAATACCACAGGATAGAGGAAGGTAGTGCGATTTAGTTTTCTTAAACTCCACAAATTGTGTTACAGAGATATGAGGAAATAAGTTTACAAGCTGTATAAGAGAATTTCAATTCATCCTTGAGCTTGTTATTTAAGGTTGCATTGTGTACGGAATTAAACATCTTGGAAAAATCAACAGACAAGAATGCACAAAATTTGCTAGAATTAAATGGTTCTAATCTGAAACGGAGGACATATTGAGATTTATATAGATATGCATACAGGGGCCTGAAAGACCTGGTCCTTAACAGGATGCCCCACGATATTTGATATGGCCGGAAGAATAGAAATTGGTCTAAAACCTACAGAGTCCTTAACGACCTTAGATTCAGGAACAGGCGCCACATGGGCAGTTTTCTAAAGATTCGAGAAATCAGACGATGTAGGAATAAAATTAGTTATATTGCGCATTTCGAGTGAAATATACTGTTAATAAAGGTAATTGGAATAACACCAGACACTTTAACGCAGCGAAAATAAAGGGAAACAAGCGAATTGTGTTTACCACTAAGGAGTTTTTAACGAAAACGAAAATGACGCTTCCTTTTCGGCAGCCCGCTATGATTTTATCAATTCCCATAAAGTTTTATAAAAAGTCGGCTAAGTTGAAGTCCCAACCCGAAAAAACTCCGCATTGTTTTACCCCATAATAGCTTTGGTTTTAATTACCATGTAGGGCCTGCTTAAGATTTCATTCACTAAATCGATAACAACGAGAGAACGATACAAACTAAAAATGATTGTCAGACTCAATAACAAATCAGCTGATCTCTACGGAATTTTGTGCCGAAATTTTATAACTTAAGACATTGTAAAACAAGTTCATGTTTATTAGAAACCAAAAGCAAAAAAAATTTTTGTGAGTCGGGAAATGACATCTTAGTGTATTAACTTCAGTCAGTAAAACCCAATAATCAAAGTAAAACTTGAAGAATATATTTTATACCAAAAATGACAAATATTACGAAATATTGGCTTCTGTTAGAATCTATGCAGTTTGCTACAATAAATGGTAAGGGTTTGTCATAAAGCGAAAATTAAACTGTTAACCATTTTTAATATAGATAAAAAGGAGCATGGGGACGGTCAATATTTGAAGGAGTCATCGTTGGCTAACGATATGCAACGTTTGTCTCATAACGTTCAGGAATTTCGAAAATATATAAAATTACCAATGAAAGATTTGGTTCGTCAATTGCTCGAAGATTTAGATTTAAAACATATGATGGGCGAAGCAGACGAGCTGGGAGAAAAGGGAGATCTTGCAACCTTGTACAGTTTTTACGGGGTTTGTATGATAAAAGAAATTGCAAATAATGTTAACTTCATTAGTAATGCAAAAGAAGATTTGGTCGCAGAACGTCATAAATGTTTGTTCATCGCTTGCATTCAAGACATAGCTCAATGGAGTTTGCAGCAACAGCTACATCCAAATTTTTACAAGGGAAGACCTCTCTTGTTCTCCAGGCATCACGATCAAAAAACGAATTTTAAACATCTGGAAATTTATATTGAAGGATTTACGCACGTATTATTTATTAAACCATTACATATTGGAAAATCTCTAGATGAACCTATTCTACAATACATGGCTGGTATTTTTAGTTTATTAATGGCCTGTGAAGATAAAGAGTATGTAATGGCTGACCAAGAAATCATTAATAAGACTGCATGCTTACAGCGCATTTGGTTATCTCTGCGCAAATCTTTATATTTTCGTAATTTAATGCTATTGAAAAACAATAAAATTTTATCCTCTTCCGGTCAGAAGATTTTGCAACGCCAGTTATTAATACGTCTTTGGTCGCCGGGTGGTTTCAACGCCTTAGTCTTTGCTTTGAGTGAATGTAAAAAAGAAGAACATTCGTTGGAAGAACTGATTTCACATTTAGTAGCTCAACCTGCTTATTCGGCGAAGGCTCAGAAAAGCTTAATAGCGCAAATCCTAAACTTTTCGCGAGCATGTGTGGATAATCAAGAATTGCTGCAATATATGGGAGTGGGCTTGTTGTCTCTGCGACGGCTTTATGATCTTAATCACGAAAATAAAACCTTTGTGGAAGGATGGTTACAAACTCAATTACATATTTTGATTCAACCAGACTGCGAGAAAGATTTCGCAGTAATGGATTGGTGTGATTTCCAACACCTCATCTCCTTGCTATTTCATCTTTTCTGCACTTCCACCGTAGAGTGTCTGCCTAGTAATTTATTAACCTCGTATCTAAATCTTATATTGAATATTTTTTATCATGTGCAACAACATAACAATACAAAGCTTCTACAGGGGCATTTAAAAGCGTTAATTTTAAAATGCCTGCACAATCAAAACGCCAAAGACTTGCACAATATAATTGAAGCTTTATCTCTTCAGAGAACTGATTTTAAGGAATGGTTTGCTTTGCATGATTGCATATGCTTTGATGAAAATCCTTTAAATTCACAAGAGTTAAGAATAATTCTTACATCAGACGGCCCACATCTTTGGGACCCTCTACCCGCGTTGGTCATTATTTTGAAATCTTCAACTTTTAATTTGCTTAGCTTTAATATATTTTTAATATTATTTCGCCTCTTACCTAAATTAATAAAAGAAGACGAGGAAGAGAAGAAAATGAGTGAAAACATGGAATTATTAGAACCAGAAGATCTTCAGCAGAAAATATTACGAGAAGTTAATACCACATATGCAAGAAGATTGCACATTATAAAGGCTTTGGAATCTCTTGTGCAACACCAGCCTATGAAGTGTATGATCAATGAAAATTCCAATGAATTGCTTCGATGTCTTGCCGATATTCTCATAAAATTCTCTGAACTCAACAAGCACCTTAGCGAAATAAATGAGTCAACTTTGATGATAACCTTAATATTAATTCGAGAAGTTATGCAAATTTCTACGACCAGGACTGACGATTTCCAAACAGTTTTATCCAAGCCGCTGCATAATCTCTATGAAAACATTGATCAGCAAAGTCTAAAATATCAAATTTTATCTGTATTACATCTGTTGCAGGGGTCAAATAACCTGAATGCGAGATATGACCCTTTGAAAGATCAATTTGAAGAAGCTCGTGATCTAGTGGAAGCGAAAGAGCCCTACCTACAAGTGGAGGGTATTGAGAAACTAATAAAACTCATAAATTGCCGAGACACCTACACCGTCAGTAATGCTCACGCTATAGTAGCCATGGCTTTAAATACTTTAAAATCTCCAGAATCCTATACGTTCCTTAATTGTGTTCGTCTATTTACAGCCTTAGTACACATAATGGAATTTGAAATTTTGGATTTGCTTGGAGATGAATACATTGCCGATTCCAGTACTTTAGATTATCGTCTCGTAGTTGGCGAAGTTATTTTAAAAATAGGACGTGAATTAGGTAAGATCTCTTAATATTTTAAACAATTCCATTTTTATGAGAATTAATTCCAGGTCCTTTGTGTTATAAATATAAAGCTATTCTCTTGAATTGTTTCATGAACGGCTGCCGTTCACAGCTGGGTGAATTTCGAATGTCCGCGTTTTCAAATCTAGCGCAATTGTGTAGAATACTAACCTATCAAGTCTATCAATATTTTCAGGAAGTAAGATTATATTTATTTTTTATTAGCCTCAAGTTTCTTTACCCACCATCCAGGGTGTAGGAATGTTATTACATTTTTTTAACGAATTAGGTTCCTCTTGCCTTTTTTCCATGTCAGGTCCGGCGAGAATACAAATGTTATTGCACTGTGCAATTCGAGATTTCATTCTAAATTACCACTCTTAACGCCTTTTAAACCATATTAAAAGAGGTGGTTGAAAATAGTTGGTTACCTAGTGTAGGTTGTACAGTACAGAAATTTTAAAAGTTCGATATATTGATTCGTTCGCAAAGGGTCTGGTAATACTCACAAACTATTTTATCAACATAAAGTATGGGCATTGTATGGGTTTAGTAATACTCACAAGTAGACACATTTAGTTGGACGTTTATTATCTAAATGAAACTAATCAATTCTGAACCCTAGGTGGGGGTATTTTTTTTTTGAATGAGAATCTTGCTTTCTTATATATTCAACTTTCAGTTGCTTCACTTAATTGATTGCGAACTAACTTCCGGTAAGTATTTGCCCGCGAAAAGAGCTGCTGTTATGGTGCTTAGTGATTTACTAGAAGGCATGGATAACCTCTTCGATTATGAGGAAATGCTTTTACCCATTTATCGATTATTAAAGTGTTTGGCATATTCCAAGCAAAGTGATGAACAGATACGTATACATGCTACCAATGGCTTAAAGAATTTATCAGAAAAGTGCACCAAATTAGTGGAAGGTATTACTGCTTCACGTCTAGAAAAAGAAATTAAAATCCTCGGAATAAAAGACAGCCCTAAACGCGATCTAAAGAACCATATACTTGAAATGAATTAAATGAGTTAAATTTTTGTTATATGTATGAAAAAACAAGCAAAAAAAGCATCGACATAGATTTGACACCGAATTAAGCGAATGTTTGAATTAAACAAATAATTCTTTCTATAAGAAAAATAATTTTTTCCAGGTGAAGAAAATTGTCTACGGAAAATCGAAATATATTTAAAACGTTAAAAAAGAAAGTTTCGATCAGGACGAAGTTCCCTTATTTGCTGCTTGACGATTGTTTTAAAAATTACGCTGAATTGTGATAAAAAAAAAGCGACACCTTAATAACACATTGATAATTGAAATGCAATCTTCAATGCGAAATCATTTTAAAAGGCAAAACAAAAACAATATAAGAACTGTGCTGGGGAGTAATCAAGTTTGAAATATTTAACTCAGCTGTTTAGCAAGAGCAGCTAACTAAAGCTAATTTTCAGTTACGTGATTATCCTCCTGTTTTTGTCACTCCATTGAGAGCTCGAATAAAGAAAACACGGTGTAGAATTCTTAAGACATTGCACGTTATTTTTGGTTTCACTTTCGTAAAACTTACAGAAACACATGATTAGGATGGCTGCTTTTATCCGTGAATTTTGGACCACTTGTTGCGTCGAAAATTTTGTTTACTTCCTTAAATTTTTGCTTAACCACTATAAAAATTTCAAAAGAAAAAGGTTTTAATTTCTACTCTTCTCCGAAATATCAAATAATCTACAGAAATTGTACAAATTATCTTTGACGCTTTGGAAGGTTTGTTATCACGCTTTAATTCCTGCGAAATCAAAATTTTTCTATTTATTTTTATGTTTATGATTTATGATAATTGTGTTGATTATTATTATTTTTTTATTTATTTAATCGATTTTAATCGATATTTTTTTTAATCGGAATGTACAAAGAATGAAGAGATCTCAGAGTTGCTTGTAATAAATACGAAAAAAATGTGGCAACGCAATCGGCTAAATAAGCTGACTCAGCTCTGTTAAACTGACTCATTCTGTTAAATTGCAAAGCAATACAAACAAACAAAAAATATATATAAATAAATGAAAAATAATGATTTTTTTTGTTTTTCTAACTTTGTTGATTTTGAAGAGATATAAATATAGATTTTTTATTAATAAATATATAAATATATATATAGGACTACTTTCTTTTCTTAATTGGATTGATTGCTCTTGGACTTGCACATATTAGGGCTTCTAAACATATAGAAAAAACGATTACAAAATAAACAAAAAATGTTACGTTTTAATTATACTTACATCCATTTCCCTCACAAACAAAAAAAAAAAAAAATTATACTTACGGCTTTGTGCCACTTCTTGATGGCGACGCATCGTTTGTAGAAGTTTTAGGTGATGTGTCACGTATACGCAGGTTTCCTTCACCACCGATTACCGCCTCTCGATATTTCAACTCCACAATTCTCTCTTCGCCCACAGTCAGTATAAATCGCTCGTTTTTCTCAGGCACAATGTGCTTTTTTTTTGGCTTGTATTTTGGTCCGCCAAACATAAAAAAAGGAAAAATGAAAGGAATACAAATAAAATATTAATAGAATTTTTGAAAACTTACTACTTTTTAAATATATATAAAATCTGCACCAATACAAGGCTATATTTTCTTTCGCCGCATGTATTAACAGGATGATCATGTAAATAAAAACCGGGCACTAATTATGTCTGAATTTGTGCGCTAACATTCTCCTGAACGGATCGTTGGTAGTTATTGGAGGTAGGTTGTTATTGAAAATCGTTGAAGTCAATCCCAGGATACGTCTGGAATACAAGGTAGGCTGGAAACAAGCTCTGTTGAAAAGCGAAAAAATAGGTGTTCTTGTTCCACCACTTGTTGCACCACTGATGAAATAGAACAATAAAAATTGACATTCTCTAGCCATAGACATTTAGATATTTAGACTCTACTGTTAATTTAAACGTTTTATTTGGGAAATTTTTGAGAGTCACTTCAATTTTTCATATAAAAACATAAATGTACACGTAGTGTAAACGAGTAAGTAAATGAAATAAATAAACGAAATGATTGGCGGCAATTTCCCTTACAATTATTGTCTTCAGTGTTATTTTTCTCCTTATAATACATTTATTATCTTATTCCTATCCATAACGTAATTAGCACACGATATAAAAGCACAAAATAATTTTCTTCCACTTTTTATGTTAATATTAATTGGATATCTTAACGTAACTAATGAATTTTTAATACCTATATAAAAATTAATAAATAACCCTGTCATGGAACAATTGTATTTTACAAGAGCAAAGCGCATTTTGTTTTTAACTTTAGTTCACAAAGTAACGTTTAAACAAAAACTACGGACTGAAAATAAAATAAACCAAAACAATTTTTTATCCACAGGTACTGGTCAGTCCAAATCAAATGATGGAATTGCTCATACTTTTCACGGGTGCAAACTCTACAGGCTGTGACAATTTCAGTACCAATCGTATTCAGAATATATTGGATATGCTCCGTAGATTTAATATACGAAAGTTTTGCGTTTTTGTAGGGGTTACGTGCGAATCCATGTGTACCATGTGTTCATGCATATGCGGGTTCTTAAATGAATATGCATCTCCGACGCGAAACAGCAAAGTGCCGAGGATACCGTTCGCATCGACATCTGCGCCGTCATCGCCAAAACGCGTAGTCTCGCTAACAGTAGCATTCCGCGGAAGACTGAAAATGCAGTTCTGGATAGATTCACGTAAATTGCGGTCGCCAAAAGGTGTTGTGTCTAATACCAACGTCAAGTTAGCGACTGCAAAGAATTTTATACGAACATTTAAATTATTGGAAGTCATCTCGATGTGGTTATTTCTCAGAAAGGGATTTGGTTTAGCGAGCTTGTACTTGGAAAAGTTGCACCTGTCGCTGCTCCTTGGTTTGTCACAGCTTGCGGCGGAAAATTGGTTCGATCGATGATCACGTTAATAGGCGACGCTATCAAAAACTGATTTTCGTAAAAATATAGATTTCAATACGTAAGTAAGTAATTTGACTTGGTCTTCCGATTCAGGTTTCTATTAGGGTTTTGTTACTGCATTTCTAATTGATCACTCGGCAGACGACCCAAACAATCAAGAATCTCAAAATCCAATTCTTTTTTATTTTACTTTAAAAAACGATTGCGATTATAAGCAAAATAATAAAGGAATAATTATATAATTATGGATGTAAGTTTAGGTCGCAAACTTTGGCTCAAATAAGATTATTTTATATATAAATTTAACTAAGCATCATATTTTGCTTTAAAGACATTAAAGAGGTCATCGTAAAAACAGAGAAGTCTGAAACACCTTCTCTGTCTTATCGCATTTCTTCATCCAGGTTTCCGATAGGGGTTTGGAGTTAAAACTAGGATTTGTTTTATAAAAAACGCGATCAGTTTGGCACGCCAAAGTACTTTAATTTAATCGTTTGCGGGAAGACGTGTTCAAGAGTTATCCCTATTGTTTCATTGCCAGTATATTTGATAGATAAGATTGTGCCGTCCCTTTTTACATGAAAGTTTTCTTTTTCTTTAAAAAAAAAAGCCACAGTGATCATATAAGATGACCGTCGTCGGTTTGAGTCTCGTATATAATCTTATGTTTTCCAAATAGATTTTTTATCTTTTTGTCTCTGTTGTTTATTAAAAGCAGAACTGGCTTGCTATCGGAAAAACGAAGAAATTTTCTGTGAGTACTTATTACAGCTACCTTTACAGCATGTCTGATGGAGAACAAAAGTGAAGGAGAGTTTCTCCACGACGAGCAGCAGTGAGTAGCTAGTGAGCAGATATTATGTCCAACCCAGTCGCCAGTAGTCGTTGTTGTAATAAAGAACAAGTTTTTCAAAATACGTAGCTACTTGAGACAATCTCGCTGAGAGACCTAATTTTCTGGTAGAAGGAATGATTCATCACCTTAACCTTAATTAACTCCATAGCAGTAGAAAAAGAAGCTCTTTCGGAGACGGACCTTGAGGGTATGTCGGGGTGTTGAAGGTGTCAGTACGCTACAACGTTTTAATGATCTATTTTCGAACGTCTGTATACGTTCCTCAATATATTTCGGAAGACTGCACGCTGTAGAGTGTGCAAATTCGAGGAATGAGGAATACCGCTATATATTTCGACTCTGCCCGCACGTATTACCAAACACGCTTAGTTAAAAGGTTTAAGGTCCACAGGCTTATTTGAAAGAAGATTGAAAGAAGCAGAAGAAAAATTTTAAAGAACCCTACCGAGCTTTGGCAAGTTAACACAATCGTAGGCTTTGCGGATACCCAGGGAATCAGCGATTTTGTAAAACATAAGAACGAGCCGGAATTATGTTCTCAATGTTCAAGAAATTCAGCAGCCACTCTTTAACCATGAGATAAATTATCTGTATAAACACTGAAAGTAGCGAGATGGGCCTAAAGCTGTTTAAAACATTTAACCCTTTACCTGCTTTAGGAATGGGAACAGCTTTAATGCATCGCAATTCAAACGGCATAAAATTATTAGGCCAGCAATTATTAATTGCATGAAAAAAGGCAACCAAGCCTCCCCCAAAAAGTGCTTCGATCGTGTCATACTTGACACCATCACAGCCAGCGGCAGCAGCACTCTTTCTGTATTGTAGAATATAAGTACACATAAGGTGAATATAATGAAGGTGAAGGATGTTTTATTAAGATCAGTAAATAGAATTGAAGGTGTTTTAATCTGATTGTAACTTGGAATATAACTCTTAAGCACATCTAGGTTCTCTGTAACGTGTGGTTTTGCTTAACAATTTTTGTTAAGAATGCAACTTTGCATTATATCGGTGACATTCAGGAGATATTTTTGACGATGCTTTTGGCGGTTTTGTTTTCGATGGTTTTTGATGGTTGGAAGGTGACATGGCAGAGAAGAGATTAAAGAAATGCTGGGGGGAGAAAAGGAATGAAAAAGAAAAAAAATGCGCCTTCTATTCTTTTTTACGTTAATTTTTAGACTACAAATATTCTGGCGGATCATTATATTAAATAAATAAATTTAATTATTAATAGTAAAAGCGGGAATAACACCAGAGCAAAGAAAATTTTTCTTTAAATGTTAATTTTATGCAATATTGGCATGCAACGACAAAAAAAAATCAAAATATAAAATTTTAATAGTTTGCTAAGAGTCTTTGAACAAGAGAACCAAGGGAACAGTTCAAGAAATGCCAATTGGACATAAATACAAGCATATTAATACTTGTGCTAAAATCAAAGGCAATTAATACAAATCAATGCATCATGCAATTTTATATATTGGTTTCCCATAAATGCTGCAATACTGTTATTCTTTCGGGGTTATGCACGCTCCCACAAACAAGACCAATATCCATTCATAACCGTTATAATTGCTGACGTTTAATGTAGAAAAAAAAAACTAAAGAAAATATGAATTCACCAATCACTCACGATTAAATTGCAAAGTGTTGATACATGTTTCCTGAAGGTGTGCGCAATTTTATACACTATGTAATAATTGTACGTGCGCAATGGAAAAATTAAGACAATCCGAATAATTATCGAAAAAGGAAGCACGTAGTAGTAATTGATTTGTGTAATTAAAAAAGGAGTTAATCGTCACTACCTTGTGACTCACCGTAAGACGTTTCTAAAAATAAACATATAAACTATCGAACAATTGTACACAGATTTATATTACACCGCAGCACAACTATAATTATTAACTGGAAACTAAATAGAACGAAGAAAAATGAAAGAAAAAAAAAATTTAATTATGAGAGGAGGGTAGTTTAGGAGTCTTCGAATCCAACATAGGCATCATGGGCCGAAGGAGACCGCTAGATAGGCGGGTAGCGAAAGTCCCAGGGCTTAGGGCGTCTCCGTTCGGTAAGTTAGGTTTCGTCTGTCCGTGTGATCTTTAACGGGTAAGTAAGTGCTATACACTTAGGTGCAAACGTCTGAGGACTATCCGAGAGACAAAATGGTGTATTTACTAATATTTTCCCTACGGCTTGATCTTTACGAAAAAATATTCACGGGGTGGATTCCTAATGATTCTGATGAGAAAAACAAAACTTGATTCTTGCACACTCAATCTAGGATTGAAAAGCTCTTTGAAGCGATGATAAATAGGATGGTAGATCAATTTTATACAGCGGCGACATTTTATATTTTTAGTACACAACCGTTGCAGCTTTGGAATAACATGGAAAAGTGTTGAAGTTTACCAAGAGAAACGTTAATAGTATTCAAAATAAAGTACAAAATAGTCTTATTTAAAATGTTATAATCGTTCGAACTACAATTAATACACTCGACTTTAACACAGTTTTTAATACATTTTGCTTTTTAGGTTTGTTCGTAGAAGTCTAATAGCGGATTTTATTGGTATGCCGGACACGGCATCTTTGCTAACTTAAGGTAGTTCGAAAACAATGAGTCAGAAGAAGTACTCATCCGTCCCCCTTCACCATTTCCACAGGTTTCGAAAAAAACGAAGAAATTACATTGAACACTATAATCGTATAAGATTTTTAGTTTCGAAATAATTTTTCCAACCATATCAGAAACACTTTCATCTGCCTGGCTCTTAATCTCATTAGGTATAGCATGTGAATCCTATATCATTTCCAGCCATCTTATCGATATTACTGCAAATATATTTTCGAAATCTTCTCCATTTACAGTAATAGAAACAGATCGTGCTTCCGCTGAGAGACAAGCTGGTTTTATTTTAAATGTTGTGTATGCTCCCCTGGGGAACACTAAATAAGGTCCACGAAATTGTTGATTAATTCTACAGTGTCATTTTTCACTTGAATTTATAATCACTAAATTTTGAAAAGTTTTCTGTACAACGACCACATTGTTTTTTTTAATTATCTAACACAGAAAAGGGACGTCGAACAAAAACTCTACCTGACCTTCTCTCCCTGGCTTTAATGTGTTTCGTCAAATTCAAGTGTTGTTTTGTGAATGTTTTGTATCTTCTTAGATTAGGGGGTTACCGCTACCGAAAGGGAATGAATATTTGTTTTTCTTCTTCTTCTGAAATTCAGCACTACTACACTGCGGTTAGTAAAAAAAGTTTACAAAACAAAATGCTTTGGTATACATAGAAACACTAAATAGGTAACAAATGTGATTTGCTTTTCTTTCATCGTTTATTTAGTATTAAAGAAGTCTAAATGTTATGTTCATTTAGAGCTCTTAATTAATTTCAATAAGAATATTCGATGAAGAAATAGGGAAAACTCCACAATACTCTAGAATGTATTCTAGGTAACGAATCTTATGAAATAAATAAGAAAAGCGCCATGCGCAATAACTCATGTATGACGTGGAAAATTTCAGAAATATGTCAAATATATTTGGATGCAAATAAAATTAGTAAATAAAAAGCAAAGTACATAAAGACAAATTATTTCTACAATATATTTTTTTTATTAGAAGACAATTTCTCCATATTTCTTGACATGCACATTTTCACTCAAACTTATTGAAGCATTTGGCGAATCATGAAATAATATCAACCGCATCGATCAACTGATCAACTCAATAAATAACCGTTACATAAAGACACCGCAATATGAAGACCAATTGACATCAGATAGCCCAGCCAACTCTAATAGCCTAATCATCAAATCCCTAATCGAATTGAACAGCATAAGAGCATAAATTAAGCTGTACAATTAGAATTATTGTTTTTTGTAGTGACGCTCTAATAAATTAAGCACTAATGTAACTAACGGCTTAGAAATTATAATATAAAATTTTATTTTTTTATAAAACTACTGTTTTTGATACCAACTACACAAACAGTGCGTGAGATTCTCCTAATCTTAGTCTTGAACAAAATGTTGGAGCATCTGTATATTTACTTGTGCTTTGCAAACGTTCGAGAGAATATGACGTCAAGTCTAGATCTTCTTAAGAAAATTTTTGCCTATGCAAATAATGAGAGTGAAAGAGCAAGCGGCCAATTTTAACAGCGTCGCTACTGCTATTGATAGCGGAAATACAAAAATTCTATGAGATCCTCCTGGTTTGAATTTCGAACGAAATGTTGGAACACGTTGTCATTTAGTTGTTCCTGGTAATACCGTATTGCGAGATGTGTTAGCGCAAAGACTACAAGTGTCCGTGTTCCATTCACAAAATATTCCCAAAAATTTCGGTAAATGAATTGGAGTAGAAAAAGGGCTGACATAATGGGGCGTAATTTTTGTTTTCAGGTTAAAACTTTCCCAGTGGTAAATATATGGGCAGCCACACTACCATATTGTTTTACAGGAAAATGTAAACAAAGCATGTAACTTTAGAACCAAAGATAAAGAAACCAACGTCAACATAAACGACAAAATTTATAAAAAATAACAATAAGGAATTTAATATAAAAGTAAACAAGCTTTTTGTTTATTGAAAGAAGATTGATTAGATAAAAAATTTAAACAAATGAGATGATATTAGGTGAGTTTTTGCGACATCGTTTGAGACTAAATAAATAAAAATTAGACCAATGACTTTTTAATTTACCCCACACTGTTCTTTCCTACGTGGCAGACGAGTAATACACACAATTTAATAAAATTTACAAAAATGACGTGGCGAACGTGTAACACGCAAAATTAGCATGACGTTTATCAAATATAGTTTAATTACGAAATACAAAGAAATAATTAAATTAATAAACAATAAAAATTATATAGCAAAACCAACATGAAATTTACTAAGGCTCAAACAATGCGCTCTGCGTTCATTGGGCCTTATTTGCACATCTCAACAAATTTTCGTTTGTTAATTTGTTGAATAGAAGAAGGAGAAGATACGTGTAAACAACTAACATGTGGTTTGAATAGCAACAAGTAAGAAAATTATATTCGGTCACACCCGAATCGTTTATGTGCATAGCCGTGATCCAAAAAAAAGGAAACCAACTAAATTTTCACACTCTATAATATTAGGTGAACATAGTTGACTTTCTATATTTTCAGAATAAAAATTGTAATTTAAATGGTGTATGTCTTGTACCTTACGAGTAACGAGCAAAAAATACGGAAAGCAAGAGTGCTTACATTTTTCGTTACATAGGCGCGTGGGCATGTTGTAGACGTTTTCTTTTAAATTCTCTGGCAAGTTTGCAGACGATTTCTCTATTTTTACGAAGGGGAGAATGTCTACCACAGACATTACACGGTTGCACAATTGGACAGATAGGAAGATGAATAAACGGACATGCTTAGATGCATTCTGAATTTGAAATTGGCTAAGAATTACATACGTTACAGTATTGCGTAAGCGTGGTCAATTTTTCTCACTTTCGTACAGGTACTACAGCGTAATCCATAGAATATAGTCCAAATTTTTGTAGATTTATTCGCTGCAGCTGATTACTAATGAGCAAAAAAGTAGAGAGTTCTTAGTTTGCACGGGACAACGACAGATTTGGCCCATTTTCAATATCAACCTGCGTGCAAGAACTTCCAATGTTTCTGCCAAATCTGAAGTCGATAGCTTCATTTTTGCGACCAGAAGAATGTTTACGAAAGATGTTACACAGAAGGACATGCCAAGAATGACAAGAATGTTTACGAAAGATATTACACAGAAGGACATGCCCAAATTGGTTTAGAATTTGTTGCTGATCAAAAATATATATGTTTGTGGGGTTTCTAAGGCTTACTTCTGATGGGTATAAGAAGAAAAAAATATAAATTGCAATAGCAAAATAAATTCGAAAACAAGTAAGCTCTTTGGAAACCGTTAATCAAAAACAGTATTTGAAAGTTGAAATTCCATACAACATAAGAAACGGGCTAGGGTAATATATATATATCTATATATATACATATTTTTTTTTTAATATGTTGAAAACCTTTGGACGAAGACCTTTCACTTATAGGTCTATATATCCAATAAAGAATATTGATGACCTGTAGGTTTGCTTTTAAGCTTGTGCAGCCAACCGACGGGGAGAGAGACAGCCAGCGTATACTATTTATGAACGGGAAGACATGAGGAGAGTCAGTCCAAAGCAAGTCCTGTTAGTCCGGAAGGGAGAACCGGAAAGGCAGGTTGCAAAGTTGGGCTGGGAGCAGAGAAATATAGAAAGATAGAAACAAGATATTAGAAAGAAAAATCGTCATTATTGATGAAAGCAGTTAATTCCTTGAGATGAGCGTGATTATGAGCACAAAAATATTAAATAGATTGTGATACCTACCGAAAAAGCCAAAGGTCAGTCTGGTATTACCAAAATTTTTGCATCCGAAGGTGAGATGCTCGGCATATGTCACAAAAGGTATTATCGCCCGCTGGGATTATTTTAAGTTAAGGTTTGTTATGTGTTTTATTTAGTCGTTAATCTATAAACGCCTTTAATCTTCCAGGACGAGAAGAGGGAATCAGGTAGGGATTTAAAAGACGTTGACCGCGAATATACCACAGATATTATTTCCCCGTCAAGTTGCACTTTACGAGCTGCAGCTTTTTCATTGAGATGCAAGCCACAGTGACTAGGCATCGAGACAAGTGACATTGATCAATAAAAGGGTTATCAAGCATATCGTGGATTTTAAAGACTTGTTCGTTTGTTGGGTTTTTCATATTTATAAGGAACAGGGCAGGTTTTCTGTCGCTGCCGTTAGCTATCGCCTGTTTAATGGCTAACAACGCGGTGAAAATAGACAATACATATTAAAAGATTTTAATTTTTCAGATGCCATCATGGGCGTATTTCACCAACGAAAACTCGGATAGCTTGTTACTTACGCAGCCATCAGTGGCATAAACTTCAGAGCAATTGTTGTGATAGCTCTCGAGGGAGATGTCGCAACATGAAGCTTATAGCAATGATGCGGGAATGACCCCTGCAAGCGGCGCTAGGATGTTTAGATCTACCAAAAAGTTGTTATTCTCAGTGACATAGCAAAGCAATATAATTTTTCAAAGATATAACGAAATCTGCGTTAGCAGAAACTATAGCTGAACGTGACCTCCTCGCTCAATGCAGCAACCTGGGGAGAGCAACAGGGAGGGCTTCACAGTTTTAATTTTGATTAGCTGCTCGGCAGTAAGTGTCAGGGCGTCGAGAGAGTGAATCCGGTGCATCGCCTCAAATGTCTGTTTTCAAAAGTTTCAACTTTTTGGCTATACACCCAGGAAGTTTGCAGATAGCTAAGTTCTAAATTCAATTTTCGGCCGGATAAAAGACTTATGAATCAAGAGCCCTTTACTTGGGGACAAACCTGCAAGTTTTTATTAAGTAAGAATGGGATTGACAATTTTTGAAAGCGCTTTCATAGTTAATGGAAAATCCAAGAAATCGAAAGGACCTGCATTGGTTTACTTTGATGTTATTGACGAATAGGCTGATAATTTTATTAGACTTTTTGAAAAAAAACTGCATTGATCTTGTTCGGACTGAAATGTCGATTGATTTTTGCACATTCCTCGTAAAATAGGTTTTTTTTCGAGGAGATATATTTAAGGGTATTATTAAAGGAAGTTAAGAATCCAAAGACATATGTGGAGACAAATATGAAGTAGCGTTAGCGTTTTTGCCGGTATTTTAAGCGTGAGAAAACATCCTATCTGAAAGAGATAACTCTTTCTTTAACCACGATTTATGATTTTTAACCGGCCGGAGATGAGAGCGATAGTTTTGAAGTTTTTAATGTCATTGTGGCTTTTGCCAGGCTTGAGGATCGGAACGATTTTGATGCGTCTGCAATCATCAGGAAAAGTATTGGTCAAGCAATATTGATTGATAGCTTTAAGCAGGATAAAGCGACTTTTTTCTGACTGACCCCTGTCCACATCATATTTAATTTGATCGTAGCCAGCGTTTTGCCTTTCTTACGGCCCCATCCCACTGCTTTTGCATCTCATCACATTCAGAGAAAATGAAAAGGGATGGCATATTTACTGATTTTTTTTTAAGAGCTTTAAGTTTTCGATACATAGCTGCAAGTGTATGGTTACACCATGGTTTAGGGGACAAGGATTAGATGTCATTCCATTCATTGTTGCAGTATTTAGTTCAGCTTGGAAAGTATTTTGAATAACAGAAATATCTGAGACAAGAGATACCATGGACAAATTATAAATCAGACGTCTGCGCCATATTGAGTGGTTAATTTTTCGGATGTGACAGAAAGATACGATTTGCTGATAAAGCGAGTCTTTATTACGTTTACAGCCAATGGCCTTTGTCAGCTCCCTTATGGTTTTATGGCAGATTGGCGAAAATCTACTTCCTTAATTGCGTGCGTCTATTTAATGAACTAATTTTAATTAATAATTCATTAACCTTATCTACCCTTCATCTATGATTAAGTAATTGGTTCATATGTAACCTTATCGCTCCACACTTATTCGTTAACTATCCTAACGCATTAATTTTGTATACTATTTTTAAACAGTTGCATACGCATTCACCATAATACCACCGTAAGCATTTTTATTTAAAGACATATTCAGCATAGTTTAATGTCAGCACAAGCATTTTTGTCAGCTTTACTTTGCTATATAAGAATCGTGTAAATAATAAAGAGAACATTCGGGAAAATTAACATCTTGTAATAAGGAATTCTTTCCTTTTCTCCTTCTTATTCATAAATCTACAACACATACTAGTACTCCGCGGCTTTCGCGGAGCTAAATTTGCCCGGTGCGCAAAAGGCTATGTGGAAAGATAGAAAATAAACTTTTAAATTAAATTGTATTAAATTATCCTACACATTATTATTTGAAGCTTAGTGCCCATAATGGAAGTTAAGATTTTGAAGTCGATGAATATACGCGATGAACATAGTCCGACTGGCGTACTTTGGATCATGAGCACTTAGTTAAGTTATTTGAAATATGCGGCGTGAATCAGGTAATATTTCTTACTCTTTTAAGATATTCAATTTTTCAGAGATTTCATCCCAGGTTGTCGCATACTGAACGAGGATTAATTGGCTAATTGGGAACAAACATCCTCGCTATGATAAAGTATAACTATTTTTATTATATGCATTTTATTACACAAAATTTTGATAGACCAAAAAGTATCATAAGGTCATGTTCAGTTAATCCAAATATCCTTAACCAACCCTAATGTTTTCCTCTGGAAATCTTTCTCCATCTACCGTAGCGAAATTAAAGAAAATCATACATACAAATTTAATTAGGTAATTTAATTTAAATATAATTTTTAGGATAATATTGATATTAAAAGAAAATTAATTTAGTTTGAAAAAAATATCAATTATTTCTTTAGGTGTATTTAATTTATCTAATTTGAAAGGTAAGAACAAAAATTTATGTAAAAAAAATTGTAGCCGATTACAAATATCTTTTGAATAATTTTGTTCATTACTTCTGTTAATTTATGGTTTATATTATTAAAAAACAAAAAAAAAATATAATTTATATTAAAAGTAGCAACAGTATTTGTTGTATTTAAAAAAAGTAAGATATTTTTTTTTTATTGTATGCTCTTATTAATTCCTTCGTTCTGCCATAGAATCCAAATTTTTATTTTATCCAGAGCCCCGTATTAACAGTATCTCTGCTCGGCTCTGCACGAACTGTTTTTTTTTTTCTTTTTAACTAACGACAGTCGCCTTTCCATAAAACTGCGAGAATTCAGATCGAAATTTAAATACTCTTGATATATTGGTTTTAAATTAAATATTGCAGCGATTTTACAGAAAAAAAATTTTGTAATCTCAACTATTCTCGATAGCATTCAGAAAAAAACGAGGAATATTCAGACTCTTTAAACTACTCACTTTCAAATTAAAACCAATAACTCCCCCAGAAGACAAACTTTCTTTTCCTGTTTGACAACATTTTGGAGAAAAGTCACCGCAATCAAAAATCAAAAGTGTACCTTTCGCATCTGAACGAATTTTTTGCCTTTTGAAATTTAGCCCAATTGTGTAGAATGCTAACCTATTAAGTTCATAATTATTTTTAAAAAGTAAGCTTATATTCATTTTCACTTGTTTCAAGTTTTTTTTATCATTCATCCCCGCCTTACATCCATATTGTAGTGAGAATCCACCCATTTAGAAGCAACGCCCGAAAATTACGATTTTATTCTTATTTACTATCTCCAATACTTTTCAAACTAGATAACAATTGTAGTAATTGTTGTTTACGTAATATTTGCGTGGAAACCGAATCTTTGGTATATTGATTCGCCTAAGACTTTAGTATGTGCGCCAATTTATTTGTAAGCATAAAAGCCGTCACAGGCCAAATGAATAGAAGCGATCGTTTTACAACGTCTAGAAAAAGAAAATAAAAATCCTTGCAGTTATCGGAGAATCCTACACGGGATCTAAAGAAGCACGTTCTTGAAACGAATTAAATTTTTGTTTAATTTCATTGCACGGGGAATATACATTTCTTAATATATAAATTATAAGCTTTGTACAATAATAGCCAGGTCATCTTATGTTCCGTATATAACTGTATACACTGCCAGCTGAACTTTTCAAAACAGAGTATATAATTTCACCGCTATAGGGTTGCGATCATTGTAAATTTATGGTACGCTTGCAGTGTTTGTTTCCAATACCAAATTCAAGTTCAACTTTATCAGCCACCATTTTTGCAATTGCTAAACTACTAGTTGCTCCCGGTGAAGGAGCGTTACGACAGTGTAGAACCCTTTTTGCTAAGAGATTATGCCCAGCGCTGCGATCAAATACAAAATCGTCTTCCAATTCGCCATTCAGACTTAGGGCTTGAGCTCTAACGCCAGAAGGCCCTCGGCAAACGTCATATTCTGTAATGTCGGGAATATATTTTTGCAAATCTTTCATTTGTAAATTGATAAAAGCAGATTTAATTATTTCTTTAAGACCAAATCCAAGATTTTTTGATGCCAATTTAATAAACCCCGGGTAACGCAATGCATCGATCAATTCAAAAATATTAACGTCGCTCCATCTAAAAAAGACAAAATGTTAACTCAATGCCAAATGATGTTAGAGTGTCAGCGCACTTGTATCCCTCTCTTTTAAACGCTAGAACTGCATTTGGTCCTAACCAAACGCTACCATCCATGCGTGGCGTGAAATGGACACCTAAGAAGGGAAAACGGGGGTCAGGTACCGGGTAAATATTGCCTTTGATCATATGCTGTTTTTCCTTTGCCAACAAGAGATACTCTCCTCTAAAAGGAATTATTCTTGGCTCTCGTGGGCAACCAGTTTTTTCAGCTAGCAGATCAGATTGTAGTCCTCCGCAAGCTAGTACGTTCTTTGTGAACAACATCTGATGCTTGCGGTCACCATGTATAGTAATAGGGTACGCGCCTATTTTTTCGCCTTCGGTCTCTGTAAATTTTTTAACTTTATAGTTACAAAATATATCACCGCCGGCTGTCTTAAAATCCATAGCGTAATGCTGAGTCACCTGCGCCCAATCTACTATACCAGTGTCGGGACTCCATAAAGCTTTAAGACCTTGACAGAAGGGTTCAATCTTTTGAATTTCGTCCTCACTGTGCAATAATGTTAAATTTGGTACATTATTCTTTTTCCCCCGTTCATATAAATCCATAAGCCTTTTTACTTCGTCGTTGTCAGTAGCAACGATTAGTTTCCCACATTTTTTATAGGGTATTTTTTTCTCATCTAAGTAGGCGTAAGTTAAATGCAAGCCTTCAACGCATAATTTGGCTTTTAAGCTGCCCGGTTTGTAATATATTCCCGCATGTATAACGCCTGAGTTATGCCCGCTTTGATGAGCAGCCAGTTTTGGTTCCTTCTCGACGATAGCCACTCTCAGATAAGGATGGCGTTGTAGAATTTCTCTAGCGGAGGCAACGCCTACAATGCCACCGCCAATTACAATTAAATCATAATCTCTGGAAATAATGGCACTCAGTTTTTTCATTTAAGATTTGCTACATACGAATAAATATACTTGTTCCGATGCTGTAAACACCTGTAACGTTGTTGCATTATCCGTAGATTGCTCCTCTGGAGAAGCCTCTTGGAGTTTATTGCTAAGTTGGACATTTTATTGTTGGGGTTTTTGCGAATTACTTAGATTTTTCATTTAAAAAATTAGACCTTGAATAACCTTGAAGAATTAGCCAAAAAGAACAATTAATTTTTGCAACATCAAAGCGTGTCACCGAAAAAATTTTGCGGGAATGCTGTCGCTTTTTTTTAAAAGCTTTTTAGATATCGAAAGGAGAATAACGTTTATCTCATCTTCCATGCATTTATATATACAAAATTTTTCTGAACAATTTTAATAAATGAATTCGAGTACATAAGCAGCTGTTCAAAATCTCTTTTTGGTATTCTTAGTAAATTTGAAACGAACTGCATTTGGTAACTATGTCAGAGTTAATCCTATTAAACTTTTCAGCAAGAAAAAAATCTATATTTTTTCTTTGAAACGACATGAAACGAAGGAAACCCAGTTGGGAAAGAAATCAAGAAATTTAATCTCTTCTCACTTTCAAATGTTTGCCCGATATGAAAATTCGAATTTATTTATTAAACAGTGATAGCAGCATTGTAACTAATTTTTCGCAGGTGTTTGTGCATTAGTTGAGCCACATAAGGGGAAACTAATTTTTTTGACTTAAAATGTCGATAATGAAATAAAAGATTGCTTGTGGACGCGGAAAAATTTTTAATGATCCAAAAATTTGATTTTACGAACACAATTTTCTAGCTGTATATAGCTGTATGTGACTATAGATGACGCGTTTTTCTATAACGGAACGCAACACAACTCGAAAAATTGTCATTATTTTCATTTGCATTTTGTTCAATATCTTTAATATAAAATATTCTAGAAAAGTACATAGGGATTTTCGATAAATTATTTTAATAAAAGAATGATGCAACTGAGTTTTCTCATTTAAAAACTCGGCATTCACACAAAATTCAATATTTTCAAAATTACTTATTTAGTTCTTTAGCTATGTAGAATAATTTTTTCTTTTTGGATTGAAATTTGCACCGGTTTCACCGCGTGGGCCGCTTAAAATTGAAGAAGCAGGAATGCCTCCGGTGCTATCATTTTGAAAAATAATTCAATTCTAATTTTTATGCGAAAGAAATAGTGAAAAAATAAAACTTCTGTTAGGCTGCAATTTTCGCTAAAGATCCTTTTTCACGAATACTTGTTGGCCATATTCCCACTAATTGTGTTTCTCTGTGTAGAATAGAATATTAATATATTGTTCAGTATCAGATGAAAATGTTGATTTCAAAACCCGATGTCCATTTTAAGAAAAACTTTTTTTTTTAAGAATCGATCAGGAGTTCGTTTATAAAATCGATTAAAGTGAACCAATTCAAAATTCTACGCATCTCACAAGAGCTGCACTTGAACCCAATTGCGAAAAAGAAAATTACATTTTTATATAGCGTTTCCATAAACATCTTTAATGTGAACATTATCCTTGCAGAGAGAATTAAGTACGTAGGGACACCATCAGCATATGCGATATAAACTAGAAAAATCTATAACAGTAGCAGCGCTGTTAATTAGCAACTATTTAGTTAATTTTTCTTTACAATTCCTTTTTTGTATGTTAAATTGTTACACTACATTATAGATTTACAAAGCGATAGTAGAAAGGTTTCGTGTTTAAAGTGAATATGCGCTATGGTGTAAATATATACATGTTTTTTTACGAAAAAACCTAGAAAGTGGGTAGAATAAAGAATGAAATGGAAATTCAGTGTTTAGTTCACACTTCAGAATTGTAAATTTTACGTTGGCCAAATGTTTCAACAAGTTTCAATGAACATATCAAGATATATGAAGAAATTTTTTCTTATTAAAGTAGACTTATGTGATAAGAGTAATTTATTTTTATTTAATTTACTTATTGTTCATATATTTCCTAATTTATACATACATATATTTAACATACTATATATATCCAATTTTATATGTTACACACGAACTATTATACACGGCGTGTCACCGATTTATTTTACAAGACTGGTTCGCAAGAATATATTCTGAAATATTTTGGAATATGTTAAACATAGTGTTACGAAATACTTTTCTTGATTCGGTTCGTATCACTAGATCGTGGTTTTATTTACAATCAATTCTTTTAAATAACTTAAAAAAACTATTAAATAATTCAATATAACCAAAAAATCTTAAGACTCCATGTGTTCCTTTAAGGACCTGATTAAAAATAATAGTTTGAAAGTAATATAACTAAATAGCGTGCCAATTGAATTCGTATGAAAAACAGTTCCAGAATGTACAAAAGTAAAGCGTGCCAGTTGCAATGTACAGTAGTAAAGCATGCCAGTTGCAATGTAGGATATGATTATTTACAGTTTACTTAGTTTGACAGCATTCTTAACTTAAACTTTCTTTTCGGCTCAAATGTTCTTTTCCGACTAACTCATTCTTTTCAAATACTCTGCTTATATAAGCAAGTTACCATAATTGATGTGTTTTCCGCTAATCTTGCTCGTCGGCCGGCAGCTGTATGACGTGACATGATTTTGGACTTGGTTTTTCCTCCTCTCGAAAACTTATCCTCTGGGAATATCAATTAGTTGGAATGAAACTAGATTTGAAATTTTCGTACCAATAGGTTATGAAAACAAATTAGTAGATAAGCAGCTAATAAGTAAATTAGACAAAGATAAACGTTTTTTTCTAATTATACGAAATTACTTCATGGCGCATATTCTTTCCAAAACATAAAAAATGTTTTGCTTTTGTTTTGTATATGCTTAACACAGTAAGAATGAGTATCAAAGAACAAGGAATTCACTGCCTGCTAGTTAACAGCGCTAGTACTATTATATATAGCAGAAACACCAAAAGTCCGTGAGATTTTAGTAGTTGGTACTTTGAAGGTTCTTTCGGGTTCTCCGAGTTCTCGTAAGTGGACACAGGTATATACATCTAGCGTAATATCTTAATATATTATATTATTTTGCATAATAATATATATAATTTAAAATATTTTGCCAATTGAGAGCGCATCAAACCAGCAAAGACAATTTTCGTTTCAAATATTTTCATGGGGGGGGGCTAAGAACTTGTATATATATATATATATATATCTTCTATATAATGCATACAAGGTCTTTGACATGCATTTCTAGTTGTTGACTTATAAGAGTCAATGAAATTTGGATAACTCTGCTAAATATTGTCTACGCTCGTACATCGTGCTCCATGTACTCTCTGGAACTGGAACTTGCAAACTAATGTTTAAGCCGGTATAAGAAATTACGAACAAACTCACGAGGTAGCTTTAGTACTGACATATGAAGACATACTTGCCGATCTATATCCTCAATAGCATTGCAACAACCTAAGTATTTTAGCTTCATAATATATTATATAGAATTAAGGAAAAAATTTTTAAGAAATTTTTGACCGACACCGCAAGATTTTTAAGCGATTGTTAAGTCAGCGGCGAAGAGTTCGATTAGCGTTAGCGATCACGTTAAGAGCCTGCGATAAGGCATTGCGATACTATTCCACAAAAGGAAATTGTTTTCTTACTCTTTTAAATTATTTTTTATTTAAAACTGAGTTTCTGCTTGAAGTACTTAAATAATTATTATTATATTATTATATATGCTATTGGGCGGAATTTTGCATTGATTTGGAAGCTGAAAAAATACAAGTCAGTCAAGCTGATGCAATAACCATAACTGATTTGCCAAAGCAGATACCCGAAGAACCCGTTATCATTTATTTATTAATTACTAATTATTATATTTTTTTAAATTTCATTAATAAATGCACATTCACATACCAATCGGAGTTTGTTTCTCTTTTAGTGAAAAATTTCACATAGCAGGATAAAGCACGTGCCATAGACACATAAACAAAACAAAAATGTTGCGGGGAGAATTTTTCTGAGTTTTTGTTTATGTTCATAGAAAAATGAATGCATTTTGTCCATTTTCACAGGAAAATAGAAGGATTTTGATCATTTTCATTCATTTCACATTAATATCATAAAATTCACATTTATTGAAAGCAACTCTGTGTTTTCTCCATAGTAATCACAAGGTATGCTTTTATAAACCTTGTAAAGGGAAAAACTAGATAACGGCTAAAACGGCTTTCAGCCGTTTTAGCGAAAATTCAATTCAAGGCAATTCAATAAATTCCAATAAAGCCATTTCACAAGTACACAGAAGTGAATGACTGCGAAAAAAAAAATTAAAAAAAGAGATTAAAAAGGTTAAAAACTAGAAGAACTTCGTCAAACATTTACATAAAATTGAAATAAGAAAAAACCCAATACATTATAAAATTATAAAACAATTTAGTGTATTAGAAAAAAAACCGTTCATTAAGTTTAACAAAGTTAAGAGTATTAATATCTTCCTTAATTTTAACAAAGTTAAGTTTTAGTTTCAACAGTTTATTCACGGTAAGTGCATTTATTTCGTTTATTTATAATTTTACAAATTTCACGTATTGAGAAGGAGACGCATCTGAGATTCACATACTTTTTTCTGGGAATCTCTTTGGTGTCTCTAGTTGCCAGCAATTTCGAATAGCTTCGTACCGGTTATATTCATGTTGGCCCGTTATATTAATGTTTGCCATCGCATTAATTATTTTTCGCCATTGCTCTCTTTTGGCCGTGTGCAAATGTATTTGCTTCCCCCGTGTGGCCACTGATCTTTTTTAATAAAAGTTTAAATTTGACACCGTAATTTTCCTGGAGTTTGAAATAGCTCCTTACTATTAGGCTACAATAGATTAACCAATTAATAATTTATCCGGCAAAGAAATGAAAACTTTCACTTACATCATTAGCTGAGCAAATTCGTCATGTTTACTATTATCCAAAATAAAGCCAAGTTCCGAAGACTTCTCTAATATAACATTAATACGTTCAAAAATTATATCACTATGCGATGCAGAAACGTTGTATAACTGAGCTAACTTGGCATTGCATGTATTGCCACCACATACCAATATTCATATAGGGATAGTGCACCCGATGACTAGCTTAAAGGCCGTCTTGGGCCAAGCAGCTTTTAAACCAAACAATTTCAACAAATGCAAGATGATGTTAGAAGAATCAGAGGTGATATGAAGGAGTCCCTAACATGTTACTACCTCTAATTAAGAAAATTATCTTCACCACTCTGATGGCCAGCAAATAAGGCGTATAGTACGAACAAAGGAATCATTTCTGTCAAAATTGCACAGAGTTCATCAGTTATGTTTGTACTTCACCCTTCCAGATTTAATCATATGGTCTGATGGAGCAAATTTCCCATACCCTTTACTCAGCCTTTCTTTAGTTTCTTTTAATTAATCCAAGGAACAGCCAAGAACGCAAATTTTAGCCCCGTTGTGTAAAACTTAAATTTGAAGACGTGAATTATGGAGGGTTCGAGCCATTCACCATTTTTATTGCTCTGTAGATAAAAAACTTCAACGTTTTTTTTTCCAATATTGTACATTTTAAATTTTTTGCAAAACTTTAATTCTAGTCGTATAAAAATTTCCAATTCATGTTGGGAGATTGGATCGAAATAATTTTATATTGTTATTAACACCGTCTTGATTTTGGGTTACTTTCAATAAAGAATGTTTGCATCGCTGCATGTCACATTTTAAAGCATACGAATGAGCACAAACGGGGCAGGTAAAGGGTTTCACTTGTAAATGGAACCCTTTCAAATGCTGCAGCAATCCATTACGCCGTTTAAATGCTCGATGGCATAGTCCGCAGGTATGTTTCCGCTCTTCAGTATGGGTTATTTTGTGCTGGCGTAAACTATTCGCATTATTAAAGTTCTTCGAACACACCAAACATTCAAATTTAAGAAACTCATTCTGGCATTGCTTCTTATTGAGATTCTTCGCTTGGCTGCATTTAATCGATTGTAAAGAAGCATTTGCTGTGTTTTTGATTTTGGAAAAGTTTTTGAGCGATTTAATTGTCGGCTGCGATTGCAATTGTTCAACATTTTGTTCTAGATTTTGACATTTCTTTTGCAACTTTTTGCAGAATCGTCTCAACTGCTGATAATGCAGAGCCATTGTGTTCAGATTATAATGCAAAGAACGCTTTCTTCTCGAAATTTTACATTTATTGCTTAACAAAATTGTCTTTTGCTGCTTGGTAGGATCGGGATCGCAATTATTCAAAATTGATTCAGGTGGTTGTGCAATGTCGTTGTGTTTCACTATTTGAATTTCCTGGTCTGCAGACTTTATATCATTTTCCGTTTTGCAAGTGTTTGCAAGATTTTTCTCCAAATTGATGCTCGGCACACTTACCATTGGAGTGCCGTGAGTTTGTGTGTAATGTTGTTTTAAGGCTTCCACGCTAAAAAATTTCATTTGGCATACCATACAAGCATGCAATTGAAAACCGTTGCCGGATTTTACTATACTTTCGTTGAGTACCACGATACCGTTCGGCTTGATAGGTTGTTGAATAGCACTAACCGAAGTTACTATGGGCTTCACAGCCCGATTTTCATGCGGTATATCAAAATCGTCTTGCGTCAAAGGTGGCACCGGTGCTGGGTTGGCTGTTAAAGTATTTTGCAGATGATATACTTCCTCTCTGTCCACAGGGGGAGCGTTTGTGTTCGTATTCATTGGAGAGTTGGAGGGATTTTCAACATTTTGTTCATAGCCTTCAGTCTTCTCCGTTTTATAGAAATTACGTTCTTCCTTGAAATCTTCTGTCTCAACGTACGCATAATTATGTTCCTCTAGTAGCAAGTGCGTTTGCAGGAGGTCGTGAGCTGACGGCAATATTTGTTGCATGAGCTGTTCCTCTCGTACTTTGTACTGCTCACTTTCTTCATTCAACGATGTGGTATTATCATCGTCGGGTATATTTATAAAGGGATCGTCCAAATTTATAATTTCCATAATATCGCAATCATTTATTATTGGAAAATCACAAAATTCATATTTTCTTTCACTCTCTGTCCCTTCAGCTGGTTGATCACAACCACCGTCATATTCCTCATTGTTTATGGGGAAGTCTTGCGACTGTTCATAGCCAGCTTCGGCTACTTCCTGTTTGACTCTTACCACTGGTTCTTGTTTAATTTTAATTGCCTTTTCCACCATACGCGTGCGGTATTTCCTTTGCAACTCTTCTTGAGCGTCTCTTACTTTATCTACAAAGCTACCGAATAATTGCAAATTCTTTAGACAATTGGCACACAATATTTTAGGTAAAGGGTCTTCTTGCTGAATATTAAAAGTGGGAAAACATTTTTGTAGCATGCCATATAGTTCGTAATTGGTAAGAAATGTAGCAGCAGGTATCGAAGAGATGCCGCATAAACGGCAATTACTCCTGACTACATTATTGCTCATGTCTTCCAGACTTTCTTTTATACCTTGTATTTGTTGGGCTTCTTTAGCTTTCACATCGTCTATGGTTAACTTTGACTTTTTAGCTGTCTTCTCTTTTGGATTTAACATAACCGATGGTACAGCTGATTTTTTAAGGGTTTTGCGTTCATTTAATGAACGAAAATCCTCTTCTCGAAAATGGCGACTACATAATGAACTCCATCGGGAAGCATGCCAGTCCGCGCCCCGTTGTTGCTGAATAAACGCTTCCCATTCCTTTAGTAGATCTGCACGCTTTAAAGGAAATCTGTGATAAGGAGAAGTAACTTTTATTGAAGAAGTAAAAGCTTTAGTTAACATACTTATGAAAGGATATATTGTCCGAGTGGCCGTATCTATCATTGCAATTGATTACAGCACAAAAAGAAGGCATTGTGAATCATTTAATAATTAATTAATTAATTTTTGTTTCCTTTCAGTTAAATTAGTCTGGCTGTTTGGGGACTAACACAATGAGGTGTCACTTTCGCTTTCGAGTTAAAAACTCCTAAGTGGTAAACACAATGGGCAGTTGCGCTACCATATTTTTTTACATGAAACTGTAAACAAAAACATATGGTTTTAGAACCAAAAATAAAGAAATCAACGTAAATATAAACAGCAAATTTATAGAAAATAACAATAAGAAAGTTAATATAACAGTAAACAAACTTGTTAATTTATTAGTGATAAAGAAGATTGATGAGATATATAAAAATTTGAAATCAATTTTCTTTATTGCTGTTTTTCATTTCTTGCTCAATAATGCATAGTATAAACACATACTATAAAAAAAATGTAAATTAGAGCAAGGTAGACATAAATCAGATAAATTATTTCTAAGTTTAAAATCAATTGCCTTAATTTCTTCTTCTGCGTTGTTTTCTTTTTGTGCTATTCGTTTGCATACATCAAAGACCATACGGTTTGATAATTCCCATAAAGTTTTGCAAAAAGTCGGCAAGGTTGAAGTCTCGACCCGAAAATAGGAATAACGCTTCACTGTGTCAGCTACCTTACTCGGCTCTAAAAACGCAATCGTCAAACGGCCTCACATAAAAACAGAAAATGCAACCACAGTAGTAGTTTTATGTATGTACGAATATAAATTTTCTTATCATAATGACAATGAAAGCATAAAACAAACTAAAATTATATATGAACAAAAACATTATACATATATACGATAGAACATTTCGCTAGCAACATTTGCGCAGCAAAATTATTAATTAAATACTAGCCTACGGCATGCGTT
>KK502494.1:285758-300418 GCA_000688735.1 Glossina austeni | reverse complement strand
TCTGAAAAACTTGATCACTATAATATCAGCCATAATCCAAAGCTCGTAGCTTCTTAGCTAACGAAAAACTCAGAAGTTCATGTCTTGCAAAGTTTTCTTGCTAAGACAGGGATGAATTTCGTCCGTTTGAAATACTTTTAAAGGACTTGACAAGAGCGGAATTTGTGACTTCCGTATTTGTGTCAGATGTATATTTCGATTATCAGTTTATCATCTCTCTTACTTCGAAATCACCCACACTCCTAGAAAAAGGCTACCTACCCTTTTGCTCAAAAGCGTTTATACTTTTTTTTTGGGTACTTGCACAACGCTGATCTTACGGGTGGATGAGTTTACACCCATCGTGACCATACTACTAATCAACTTGATTTAAGTGTTCACTCGCAACGGTCGTGCAAAAGTGTAATTAAATCCTCTTGCAGTGCTGATCGTCTGAAACTGACATGCGCTTAGATCACTTTCTCATTGCCGAAAATTTTTCCACAACTCACCAATTATAATAAGAATTAAAAGCTGCCGGTCTAATTGCTCCTTTAACTTAATTTATATCATTGTTTTGGAAATTTGTTTTAAAAATGTTTGGTTGATATCTCATTTTACAATCTTAACCTGCTGTAAAGTAGTGTTCCCGCGGCAAAGCCGTATAATCCACCTCACCCTACCCTATACAAATTAACTTGGGGAAATATTGCACGTATGCATTTTTGTAGATAAGGCAGGAGGGCGTAGGGAAAACGCTCGCATAATTTGGAAAAGATTTGTCTTTCATTGGGTGTAAACGCTTGTTGTTCTTGTCTATAGAATCCTAATATGCGGCGACCCACCATTTCTAATGATTTTTGTAAACTTAGTGTCACATCATTGGCTAAAGCAATAGAAGGACATAAGCGTAAATCGTTTAATGTCTTTAACCGTTTGAGTCCCAGACGGTTTTGAAAAGACACTGTCGAAGAATCCCAAGCAGCGCAATCGCGCTGTTTAGATTTTATGTCGAGAAATGCTAAGCGGCGCCATAGCGCTCGATTTCGACAATACATAACGCACCGTCAGTTGTCGACAATGCTCGAAATGTGCTGGGTTTTCTCGACATAAAATTTAAACAGCGCGATTGCGCTCCTTGGTACTCAAAGGGTTAAATAATCATTACACAATGTAGCCAAAGGTTGGATATCTAACAAAGCTTCAGGTGGAGAATAAGATTCTATTTCGCTAACATTCGCTAACTATTCGAACGCGTATGCACGGTTGCTTTGTTAATTAATGTGTACTTTTCTAATTGAATCTAAAATTGGTTACTAACTATGCTAATATTTTCTACAAATTTCTCTCTAATAACTTTTACGAAAATGGGAGCTATCAACGCTCTGAAATCGGCATCAACACGATTAAATGAGAGACCGAAATACATGCGCTGACCAAGCACGGTGTCAAATGAAGTGATGCCATGCTGCAAATCCATTTCCAAAGTAGCCAAAAGCTCGGAAATCTAGTATCACAAAAAATAACATTAGCTGCATGCAGCGTAACATTTCAAGAGTCTAAAAAGTAGTGCGCCAAATTATTAAATTATACTTAACTAACATTATTCTTGTTAATGGGCTACTAATTGCACTAACATAGTATGCTACAAACATTCAACAGACTGTACAATAGTCCCACAAAGCAACAAAGCAATATACCAAATAAATAAAATCAACCTACATTTATTACGAAAATGGACGCCATCAACGCTCTGAAATCGGCACCAACACTACTAAATGAGAGACCGAAGTACATGCACTTGCAGCCCAGCAATATTTGATAAAAACTATTGAAGTGACTCGCATAAATCTTTTCAATATTATAACGCAATACAAAGCTACCTTTCCTGACGAAGACAAAATGGCAACGTCTACACATATTCAAATACCTTTAGAAGCGGTTTGTTGTAGTGGTGAACGACTTTTCCAAGCCTGGTTGCATAAAAAGGGAAGTTACCTTTAGTAGCGACCTATATCCACCACCGAAATTTAGTATTTTCTATCGTGTAGTAATAGCTCGAAAAAACACTATGTAAAGTGTACATATGTTTGATAAGGCAAAGATTTGGCGTAGACCTAAAAATACCGCTCTATCCCCCAGTCCACTTGTCTATAGCATAAACTACGCTCAGAAACTATTTTCACTTATAACTGAAGACTTGCAGCGAACATGAATTTTCGTATAGGGGAAGTCAGGAAGAATAATTATAATAAAAATTTTTGGCAATAATAAAAATAGTTATTATCCAAAAAAAGCCAGATTCATTTATCAACAAATTTTTTCGTAAAAATATTAAAAATAAAAACGGCCAAATTCGCCTGAGTGGCCAAGTAGGCAAGAGTCTCGACTAGCAACTCAATAAAAAAAATCTATTACACCAAAAATCAGCTTCACTCATATTTTACATAACCACACACAAGTATTTTTGCTTTCAAGGACAGATCTATTGAAAATGTTATAGCACAACGTACATACGTTCATAGTGTAGGCTTAGACATACTTGTCTTACAAATTTCAGTAAATGTTCTCATTTGAGTTCTTTACTTTCTCTCTCTCTCTCTCTTTCTTTTACGGTCTTTAATATCGTTAGTTTTCACCGGATGTCTTGGGCTAGTACTTAATAATTTTGCTGCGCAAATGTTGCCAGCGAAATGACGTTATATACAGTATGAGTCTCGTTGGTATTGCGTGTTTCCGCTTCACAAAAAATAAACGCCCGTTAAACCATTGGCCGTTAGGCCACTGTCCAAACACAACATGTTTTTTTACTATTTTGTACTACGAGGGAATACGAGGGAAAAAAAAGATTAAAAAAACAAAACAAAACATTATTGCAGTAGACAAAAAAACTAAATAACTTCAACAACTCAAAAAACGTAGCGTCATTAATATTGATTTTTTTTATATAAGAGAGGAGACGAAGACGAAAAACAGCATATTATTAAAAATTAATATTCGGTGGGGTATCATTTTTGCCTAATAACTTCATTCAAACGTTTTCACACGTTTTGTATAATTTTTCTTGTGTAGAAAATAGGGATCTTACTCCATTCTTCTTCGAAGTTCATGCCTGGCGATTGGAGAAGAGGGAGAGGCACTTTGAAGCAGTTATATAATAGCCATTCTTGTATTAAGCGGGACTTATGCTTCAGTTCGTTATCTTGGTAGAATTTGAACGTTTCCAAAATACAATGGCATCCATAAACACCAATTTTCCGCCTCCATTGGCTCAATGCATACCAAACTATAACTTTACCATTACCGTGCTCGCACAGGTCGTTGGTACAAGAACATAATTGGAACCTAAGACTAGAATTTGCCGAGGAAAACGCCAAGTTCTTAGTGGAATGACGTTATATTTGCTCTCATCAACAAATATAACTGAAAAAATGAACTTGGAAACTCCTTCTCCCTGTCTTAGCTTTTACCTACCTCGTCTGTTTCGTCTTCGTCAAATCTTAAAAGTCCTTCTTGAATGTCGCTCTCATTTTTTGTTGTTTATTGAACGGGAAGATTTGCAATATTATTACCGTCTGCAATAAGTTGGTTTGACATGAAAAAAGATCAGCCACGCCCATTGCGTATTAGTAGACCATGAAAATCTAATTCTTTTTCTTTGTTGTCTTTTTACGATATCGGTGATGGTATAAAAGAATATAATTTTTTTACACCAAGAAGAAGAAGCAACTTACATCAAAAACCGTGAGGAAGACGCAACTTACACTAAAAATTGGAAAAATATTTTTATATGAGTGTGTTTCTTTTGTCTTCAAGCAGAAATTTCCATCGTCTATTCTATGTGTGAATTCTTGGAAAGTATTTCAGGTTATTGATGCTGAGATAGAGATAAATAATAATAATAATAATGCAATGAACGCGGATACTGAGAACGCTAACGAAGATTCAAAGCGAGAGAATGGAAATGAAATAAATCCGGAAACAACTTCATCGAAACAAGTTCTTTTGCCAATTAATGCTCCTAATGATTGGCCAAAAATTAGTAAAACTACATCACACAGACCTTGCAAGCTTGAAGAAAAATGCCAATAATAGCGTAGTATATATAGTATATATATAGTTATATATATAGCCAAAAATTAGTGAAACTCCATCATACAACCTTGCAAACTTAAAGAAAAATGCCATATACTATACTATATATACTATACCATACTACTATACTACACTATATGTACTATATATAGTATATTATATGTACCATACTATGTATACTATACTGTATATACCATACTATTTATACTATATATACTATATAGGCCATATATATATATATATGTATATATATATATATAAATATATACATTTGAGAGAAAAACAGCTGCGAGTTACGTATCTATTAAATTTTTCAGCAACGCTGACTGTTTATAGATAGACCACATTTAAACTCTCAGAAATACGGTAATAATGTATATAGTCAATTTTTAACAGACCTTACCTTAAAAAAGACGAATGAACTTTTTAAGCTTTTCAATAATACTTTTCATTCAACAATCAAATCTTGGTCTTTTCTGAGTTGAACAACATCATATTATGCGTAGGACAATAGAATATCGGAGGTAAGCCATGAAATGGAGAACATTGAGCAGACAAAACAAAAAGCGTGAAAATTTTATCGATGATAGATAAGAGAAATTACAAGAGTATTTTACATAAAGAACAACCGAAATTTACAAAAGGGATTCTAAACAATGTCCATTCAAATAACATTAAAAGTCCTCTTAAATTTACAAGTTCTAATGACAATAATGTTGATCTGGTTGCAAATGGCTTCAATCCAAAACTTGATATTAATGACACCAATGACTAGTGAAATTGTTTTTATTCAAGTGGAAAGATAATCTATAGAAATCATAACTAGTATTATAACTTATTTAGAGCAAAGAATAAATATTTTATTGATATTAAGATCTCCAGGTACTTTCAAGATGCCCACAGCTTAGATGCTCCGAAAAGTAATTTTCGATTACATTGAAAGGATTGTTGTTTTCTAGTTTGTGATCGGACGAGTTGTATCGTTTGAAATTCGGTGAGAAGGAACTAAAGAATTAGTGTCCATGTTGCCACGATGCCAAGCAATGTTTCGTGAATGTTACCTAATTCATAAGAAAACGAAAACTTTAGAACCGAAAATTTTTGAATTTTTTGTAAATTTACTTAGATTTCTTCTTGGCTTCCTTAATTTCTTCCAGCAACTCTATATCCATCCACTCCGGCGGCACATTTCGACATTTCTGATGTTTTCTCAGACGTATGCCACAAAGGCGCTTTTTAACAACTCTAACTTTGTACATTCTTCTAGCTTCAGATCTTGATTACAACGATATCGAGAAAGAGGACACGTACAACGTAAATGAAGGGAAGTTGTTTTTAAAATCTGTGAAGAGACAACATTTAAGTTAATCCAAAATTTTTTAGCTTTAGTGTCATCTAATTATTTCTTGGTGTAGGTTAATTGAAATTATTTCTTGGTGTAGGCTTGAATTATTTCTTGGTGTGCGCTTGCACTGGCCCGAACTACCCAATAATAAATATATTGACTTTAATTTATTTATGAATTGTTTTACCTTGTTGACATAAGTTAAGTAGAACAGTATTGTGAAGGTTACGGATTGATGTATCCTTATAATAAGCTTGACAATTTATGAGTATCCCCTTAGCTGAAGGCTCCACATCGATCAAATTTATTTTGAGCACCAGACTTTATTTTCAATTGTTTGGATTTGCCTTTTGCTTTGTTTACCGGTGCAATTGCACTTAATGTTGCGCAAATAAACAAAACTAATAACGTAAAGTGAAGTATCACCCTTTTAAAGATTATTTTTAAAATTTTTTTGCAGCTAATAATTTAATGTTTATGGGGCATGTGATACCCTGCAGACACACCTGAAGGAGCAGCTATAGGTTTGGTAAAAAATTTGGCTCTTATGGCCTAGGCTCTCAGCCATCTCTCATTTTGGAGTTCTTGGAAGAGTGATCAATGGAGAATCTCGAAGAAATTGCTCCATCTCCCATAGCTGATGCAACTAAAATATTTGTGAACGGTTGTTGGGTAGGTATTCACCGAGATCCTGAACAGCTAATGGCAACATTACGAAAACTGAGACGTCAAATGGACATCATCGTCTCTGAAGTATCTATGATAAGAGATATACGTGATCGCGAAATTCGAATTTACACAGATGCCGGTCGTATATGTAGACCTCTACTAATTGTTGAGAATGGTTGCTTATTGTTGAAAAAGTCTCAGGTGGAAATGTTAAAAGAACTTGATTATAATAAGTACAGTTGCCAAGTTTTGGTAGCTTCTGGTATTGTGGAATATATCGACACTTTAGAGGAGGAAACAGTAATGATAGCCATGTCGCCATATGACTTGAAACAGGATAAAGATTATGTCTACTGTACTATGTACACGCATTGCGAAATCCGTCCAGCTATGATGTTGGGTGTATATGCATCGATCATTCTCTTCCCATAATCAAAGTTCTCGCAACACGTATCAAATACTATAGTAAAGCATTGTACGTATGCAGTCTCTATTACGCTTGCGTTTCGGTATGTATTTTACTGTCGTTATCCTTTTTCTTATGTTGGTTTTCGGTCTTGTTTTGCTGCTATATTGTATGCAATTTTATTTGTCTAAAATTTGTAATTCTATTTGTTTCCTGTGCAATCTTCATGCAACCATTTGTGGTGGTTGATATTTCTGCTTTCACTAGATGTTCTCCTCTTCTGGGACTTATCTTGTACATTATATAGTATTGTATAAATATTTTGTGCGTTTGCAAATCATTTGTATTGGGGCTTTAGGAAGTAACCACAAGGTAATACTTATATATATGTTTATGTTTATACATTATAAGATATTTAGACAAACGTTTGAAATATATAATTAAATATAGGCTCCATTTTTCTTCACCTTTAACGCAAACACTTCTTGTAAGAAATATGTATTGCAAACAATAATTGAGAAGCGGAATTGGAAGTATAGTTATTACACATAATAGTAATATAAGAATTAAAAATTAAATTTTTGAGTTGAAGCGCTAAAGCTTTTTTGAAAAAATTTTTTATTCTCGAGGGTATACAAGAAAGATGGCGTTATATGCTTAAAAATATTAATAAAGATTGTAGATATATGGATCTTGTGAACTTAATTTAACTTAAAATTAAAATGTTTCCCGCTCTGTGTCCACTGTCCTTTCATTTAACGTATAGTGAGAGTTTGGTCAACAAACCGTTTATATTGAGTTGCTCGCAAAGCCATTTCGTTTTTTTTTCTTTGCCGATAAAAACGAAAGACATTTGCTTATGGTGTATAAATATTTTGCCATGAACCGTCAAGTTCATAAATTCAACCTGTTAGCGGTCTCACGAGTTGTTATTGGTCATTTTGTACCAATTACTGACTCCATTTTTCCTTCAATTCAATTCTTCGATTGGTCTTCGGGAGGATCGCCTTCAACATTAAAATGGCCAGGTCGAAAGTTTGCAAACCGCTTTTCGCACAAGCGTTCTGTCAATACATTTTCTCCATACATAACGCATAATTTTTATCTTGGTTCGTTATTGTCCGCACCGCACACATCAGACCTAATTCCTCGGCCAACCACCGGAACATTCACAGTTGTGTGCGAACGATGCTCGCCCTACTACTAAGATTCTTCAATTTCTGCCTGAGAATTTTAAGCTTTTCCCTAATGTCTCTGCACAAACTACATGACTAATTTTTTCAGTAACCTCCTCTGCCATACGCTGCTATGCTTCTTTTTTACTTTTTTTAAATAGCCCGACAAGATGGGGTATTTTTTTAAATTTCAGAGAAAATTTCATTAAGTAAATATTCCATAATTTCCTCGACCATGAAAAATTTCCCTGGTCATGATGAAATAAAAATAAAATAAAAGAAATTGTGACTTATTTTTTCTTTAATAATAAAGTCGATATGATTTTTAGAGGACATTTAATAATAAATATACAATAATAATAATATATACAAAATGATAATAATTATACAATAATAAATATATATTATAATATAATAAATATATATTATGTATAATAAGATAAGATAATAATAAAATGTAATAATATTAAAGATATAAAATATATGATAAGCCAGACTGCAGTCAAACTTCTCATTCCTCTATCGTATACCCATTGCTTCTAAGTCTCTGAGATCAAAGTATTCGATGAAGCTTAGTCATTCTGCCTTTGTAACTAATTTCCCGACGGCATTGCCATAAGGCAGGAACACGTTCCACTAAAAGCGTGATAACCTCTCCAAAAGTTAACCTCTCTACTTCATCATTGCTTAACCCATCAGTCGGCAGTAACAACAGCCCTCTCCTTATTCAGAAGGCAGTGCACATTCGCATTGTCTTTAGGTCCAAAGGGAGTACACACAGCAAAACCTGTAATGCGTCCGTAGAGTTTGTCCCACACACGGATAGACAAGCCAGTAGAATAACACGCTGGCAGCTAATAATTTTATTTCGGCAAACAACAGTCGTGATCACCCGGTGTCACACTGGTGCCCCATAAGTCGCACAGGCTACGAATAGTCCACCATATATGACCCGAACAGTACATCTGGGTAATTCCCATTCACACCGTAGGACACGACGAATCTGTCCTACCACATTTAAAAGTTTTTTTTTACTTTTTCAAAGTGAGGAAGAAAACCAATCCCCTCACCTACGTTAATTATTAGGTATTTAACAACCATCTTGTACATAAGGCTAGCCCCATTCATTTTAATTACTGGGGGTGGACTATGACAGAGCCTACCTCATAACAGCATCATCACGGTTTTCTGCAGCGGCGCACCACCATCCTCTCCAATACTTTTCCAAGCATTTGGAGGAAACTGATGCTCCGATAGGAGCTAGGATCACTCCTAACTTTACTAGGCGACTGCCACTCTGGCCACTTTCCAGTGGGCTGGAAAACCATCCGCTAGGCATTGACTGTACATCTTAAAGAGATATTCGAGAATAACCTTCCAAATAGCTTTTGCCATCTCACCGTTTGCTCGGTCCAAATCTGGCGAGCTTTTAGCTTTGATATTAGTCTTCACATACCCATTTTCATATTCTTCCAAGAGTGGCGGAGAAGGTGCTACCCGATATTCAGGAGCCACAATTTCATCCAACCCAGGGAAGAATCTACACATTAAAACGTCTAGACACTCCCGGTGGTAAGTAACGTACCATTAATGTCAGCGATTTTTTACTCCTGGAAATCTGATAAAGTTGACCCCAAGGATCATCCCGGTTCCGAGAGGCAAAAGATTCCAGTCATCCTCTCTATTCATAAAGGTATTTCCTTAAATCGGCTCTGAGCTAAACGTTACTGGACCACTTCGCCCGCTGAAGTTGCCTCCTAAGGCGAGGGACGGCTCTTTGTTTCAGGGACAGAGCGGTTGTCCACCACTTGATCCCTTGTCAACTTGCCTTGCAACATTTCTCAAGGAGCAAGTCGTTCACACCACAGGCGGACCAGGAAATGTACTCTACCTACTATTGGTCTATATATTGATCTGTTGGCAAAAGCCTCGTACTATACGGCTGCTTCCACTTTAATAACGTGGTCATTACTAACGCCACAGCCAACTTTGACCTTCCAAGGGAAATCAAACACTCCTATCGCAACCCCATTCGCGATAGTGTTATTAATATCACTAGCATTAACTGGACCATGGGATATAAACCACTGACTGGGCTCGTTCAAAACGTAGACATTTCGCGATAGCACACCCTTCGGACAAGACATCCTCCCTTAATTGGTTTCGAAGATCAGACACACGTTCTGGCGTCTTACTAAACCACCAGGGGGAGCAGGCATTTGCATCCAGTCCCAGGAGTAACGGGATGCTACCTGCGAGCAGGAACAACGAATCCATATACCTAATATATATCCTTCCACAAACACACAGACACCCTTGTTACTGGCTTTAACAAGTGTGACGTCCATCGGCATGTGGTTACTGAAGTCAAGAAATAATCGTATTCCTGTTGGCAGGTTTTTGATTCTACCGCCGGACACGCAGGGTTTCTGCACCAGCGCCACTGCGCTGCTTAACTCACCCATACATTGGCCAACTCACACAACGCATGATAACTGAAATTGCAGTTATGCTTCTGTATGAGCAGAGCCATCTTAATGCCTAGCCGCTACAGATACGATCATCCTGTTATATTCAGGACAGGCCCGGAACATCATGGGATGTTCATCAGGAAGTCCCCGGAATTCACAATTTCCGCACTGTACAGAGTTAGTACACACACTGCGCCGGTGACAACATCCTGATTTCTACATTCTTTGACCACAGAGCTCCTCATCATATTGACGCACCACACAAGAATGGTAGTCAATGTATACTCGACCGACACTCAAGAGGATATCCATCGCATTAAGATACCCCTCAAGAGCGACGTTGGCTGCGCCGATACTCTTGACCTACCGCTTTGATCCGGACACTCTTCTTGAATTCCTCAGCATTCAGGGTTTATTTCGCATAAACCCTCCATAAAAGCATTTTATGCACGGACTGACACACCCGTTTGCAACCAGCTTCTATTCAAGCGATACATTGAGCCCGAAATTTCCAAATTTTGTGTTCGCCACCATCTTCGTCCGCTCCGCAGCAGGTGGGGTACGGATAACCGCTCCACCTCTTCAGATTTGCTTCGTTGGAGCCACTTTCTCCATTGCCTTCTTCACCCCCTCCTTCCCGGTATCCAAGAGCTTCCACAGGGGACCAGGTTTCCACTGGCTTTGGTAGTTTCACAGCCGGTGTTGCCTCCACGACGGTCTTCGGAGCCGGTGATGTTGGGGGGCGCCCCACCAAGCGATTTTACGGGCAGAAAGCAACCACCGCTACTTTCAACATCCTCAATGCGGCCTTTGAGCCGCGCATTTTCCCCACTCAGGTCGAATAATCTTGTTTAATATTCGTTGAACAGACCTAAAATCTATCTGGCCTCACTGGGTACCTGGGCACGTTCTCTAGGTCGAGCACACATGCATTCAAGCGGCCGGTTACCGCTTTCATCATTGTCAATGCACTGGCATTGACTGGCTTCCACTGCTTTCTTTGCTTTTTAATCACGAAATCTGCCGCAGAGTTGGCCTCAGCAGAAGCATTAGCAGCAGGTGTCCATCGATCTTGACCCCTACGCCGGAAAACTACGGTAAGGAACCACGTCGAGCCAACTTAGCCTTGTTTTTCAAAGCCAGGGGCCCCCGGAAATTTCATCAATCGGACTTAGCAAACGCTTGTTTCTCTCAGGGTGTTTCGCCACCAAACTGTCGTCGTCAGGCGATAACACCAGATCCCCATCTCCCCGAATACTCTTGCTTGCTTGCGAATACTCGGGCTTCCACGGACGCTTAACCGTTGTGTACTACAGTGTGCGGATGTTACCGGAATACCCACCGTAGTGCTCTTTATCAATAATGTTGGGTGAACTCTATATATTAATTTTATATGTTCTAAATTATATATAATGAAATGAAGACCGATTGACAAAAATATCTACCAACCAAATCAGGGACCGGGCGAACAAAAGTAATATTCGTGCACCAATCAGCTTTATTTCCATTTTTTTTTTTTATGCAGCTTTGTATTTGCAAAAAATCAGAATTTTATATAATTTCCTTTTTTGTTTTATATTTTCAATATTTCAAATCCATTTTGGGCCAAGTTGATATAACTTTTTTCAGTCCTTCTTATTTTTCAATTGATTAATTGTAGAATGTCGCAGTTTGTGTATGGCCATACACGCAGACGCAAACAAAATATGCATAGAAGCACTTTTACACAAATTAATTTAGAAAAATTTGGTTATCAAAACGTTATCCACTTGTTTATTGTAATTTTCTTTATTATTTTCGCAACTAATTAGTTTACTTTTCACAAAGCATTACTTTGCAGATTATATATTCACTGATAATTAATTGACTGCGAATGAGCTTCAACCGCTATCAAAAACACATTCGCACTAAGCAAACGCAACACATCGAACGGGTAGGTCGATAATAAATTAATGGGCAGGAATGGCAATGATCGGATGAAATGTTTTAAAAATTCGCCTTTTCAATTATGATCAATTAAAGAAATTGCGTCTCGCCAGTAGCGGCATGTGTGAGATAACGATTAAAGGATGCTTACAGCGGGAAGATCAACAATATTTAAAGAAATGGTTGTTTTCGTTGTACAATAAAGCTCATAAGTGTCAATCGCAATTTCATAGCTTCCTAAGTTACGCAGAAATCATGGTAAGTAAGTTATTATCTAAAGAAAAAAAAAGATTTAAGTAAATTTAATTTTCTTTTTAAAAATTTTAGCCTCTTCGCCAGGAAGCTGAGGCTCGTCATTTTTTTTTTTTGTTGTTGTTTCATCAAGCATGTCGAAGTTAACCATTGTTTGCCTGCAACTGAACATTGATTTAATAAATCGCTACTAAACAATTATATATCGAAGATGTTTTCATATTAACAAAATTAACAAGTAAGAAGTATTGCCTCGTCAAATGTCTTATGTCCATCAGCGCTATCTTAAAGAAAGACTAAAAACAAAGAAAAAAATAAATTTTCATAATCTATAATATTGTATTGCCGCTGCTGATTGTTTTCATTTGCAAAATCAAAATTGAACATTAGATGGGCCTGTACTTTATGAGTAACAAGCAAAAAAACCCGGAAAGAAACGGTGCTCACAGTTTTTGTTGTATAGCCGTGCAGGCATTGTAGGCGCTTCTTCGGTTTGGCTCATTTTCAAATTTTTTTGCTAATTTGTAGGCGATAATTTAATTTTTGCGAACGGGGGAAATTTATCACAGATACTACATAGTTGGACAGACGCACTTGCTTAGAACTTGAATCATCTTTCTCTTCGCCTCGACCATGATTATCTTTTTAATAACATCATAAAGAGCTTCTTCTCGACATTGGTATCCTTCTTCCTCAACATCCATAATTTCCTCATTAATAACTTGGGCATCTCCGTTGATTTCTTTTTTTACATCTATATGACAATTATAATCTTCTGGAGGCTCATTATTTATAACGTTTTTTTCAATATCTATTTCGTGCTTTGCTTCGAAATAATGGACTTCAACTAACGAGAGTTGAGAATAATTTTTATCGCCCTAATCATTCTTTATGCCTGATGTATCGATAGGAATTTTGAAGAAGCCCATGTTGACATATTATTTCTTAACAAATTCTTAAAGTAAAAAATTTTGTAAAAATCTTGAAGGAAAAAATTTTTCATATGTTTTCTTTTGATTTCGCTATGCCACCTTTTGAATTCCCCATACCTCCTTTTGAATTCGCTATACCTCCCTTTGAATTCTTCTTCTTTTTTGTTTGGGCCTTAGTAAAGTTGGGGATAGATTTGGAATATAATATTATTCTTTATTTGAGTGATTATTTGATTACAGTTTTTTTTTTGTCAAACACGACGTACTTCAATCGTATTTGCGCTAAATCGCCAAGTTCTTGTTGAGATGTGGAGCTTAAAGTAGTAAACATCTGTTGTACTTTAAATATACGCTCGTTAAAGAAAACTAGGCAATCAATGCGATTGGATTGATTGGGTGGGCTGACTTCTGGATAAACCTTACTCTATAGAACTTTTATAAAGTCATGTGTTTGTAGGTGTAAGCGTATGCATATGTGAAAATTCATCACGGGATCAGGATCAAAACAAAAAAAAAAATCTAAATACATAAAATTGTTGTTAATAACAACATATTAATGTTAATTAATTGACTAACTAATGAAATTAATTTAAGAAAGATTTTTAGCAAATTCTGCTATTTATTTATTTTTTTAAAATTAAATTAAATGGAAATGGGCCACGTAAACTACCGACGAATACGCATTTACGACTAGTGTATGTCAATGAAAACAATTTAATAAAAATTAACTAAATTAAGTAAATAACAACTGGAAGAATTACGGACGGGCATATTTTTCCCTCACAACTAACTCCATTTTCAATCAATTATAATACTTTCTCAATTCAAGTCAGTACCGAACTTGCACCCAATAAATCTTCTTATTGCACCATTATCGATTTATCGCACTTTACCCGTTTATCAATAATTTATGCTTAGTTTACACTTTTACATATTTCCACATAATAGCTACTACCTAGTCAAGCTCAGTTCTACACACAATGCAAGATAAGCTATAACCTAGTTAAGTTAATCCAATTTAGCTGTACATGTAACTTTAGTAATAGCCTAGTTTAATTTTACTACTTTGCTTAAGCTGGCATAATAATTTATTATATAAGTTACTGACCACACTTCAGGTGGATCAGAAGTAAAACAAATATAAAATTAATAAGTCAGAAGTGTAGTAAAGAGAATTATAATAAATGACAATACAAAAGAAACTTTGATTGTCTTTTCACTACATTATAATTCCAAGCTAGTGTTGTTACTTTATGTATTTTACTTCATTTGTCACGACTGGTCCCAGCAATTTCTTAACGACGGGTAGCTTCTATAATCGTTTTGTCTTCTTTCATATGGACTATATATTAAATGGCCTTGTCTTCTCATCAGGAATGATCTGTGCTTTACATAAGGCTTGCGTTGTTT